>PVLC010031403.1:0-18702 GCA_004027655.1 Graphiurus murinus
ACACACACACACACACACACACACACACACACACACACAGTGCTTAAGCCATTTCTCATGTTCTGTTTCTACATTGAGAGAGGATATCTCCCATCTTCTTGAAGGAAAATCCAAGTGAGATGGATAAGGGAGATCAGACCTAGTAATCCTGTCATTTTCTCTGAGCTCTGCTGAGACATTCTGGAGTCCTGATACTTCTCCTTGGTCCCCACATAATGCTCTGCTTTGGCAGAGGTGAAATGCAAAACATCTCAAGTGTACAACACTGCCAACCTCAGAGCCACTGATGAGAAGGTTTCCCCAAGCTTCTATGGACCTAATGCATGCACAGGCACAGCTGGGTCATTCCATGTTACATTAATATAGTATCATTCTCTACTCATCCTTGTTCTCACACTGTCTCCTATTCATAGTAAAGTATTATCCTCACTTCAACACACTCAAATAATAATTACATGCCATATTTCATTTATTTTGCAAAGTACGTACATTCTTCACAGAAGTCCTTTGAATTTGGCAGGATAAAAAATATTTTCTACCCTGGAAAATAATTTCCTGGAAAGAGAAACAGAAGCTCAGTGATGTAAGAGATTTCTCCAAGCTTAAATGGCTCAGGTTTGAGTTCAAAGTCAGACTTAGGTATTTCCTTCATCTAGGTCCATGTATTTGAAAATTCATAGTTTTTAAAATTTCCATTTTATCCTTTGATTTATAATCTAAAATAAATTTTTTATTTTGTTCAAATTTTTCAACTTGGTCCTTTCAATTGACTCCTGTGTCTCTTTGACACATCAACATTATTGTGAATTTTCTTTCATTTTTAAGGCACTTTCTTACACTGAAAAATGCTCCAGGCTCATTGTACGTATTTCCTATCCCACCCTAGAATCAGCTATTACTCTTAAGAGCCTGGTTCCTTTTATTAGAGAACAATATAAGAAACCAGGATCTAGGCCCTGTATATGCTTATTGCTACTGAAATGAGATTATCTTAGACTTCTCAATTGACAGATCTAGGAAATACACATGTGCCTGCTAATACATTCCCATGTATGTATAAATGTGTCTACATATAACCACCTGCATCTGTCTTAAGCTAAACCTGTGTTGTCTCTAGCATGTCTCTTTTTCCAGCATGTCATGACTGACTCATACAGCAGGTAGTGTCTTTCATTCAGAATGTCTTGTTTTGCCTAGCTGTATGCATTTAAGATTCATCCCTGTCTTGTTGTGGCTTGACAGCTTATTTCTTTTTATTGTATGTAGGTTTTTGTGTGCCCCCAAATTTTCAAAGCATTTGGGTAGCTGTAATAGTTACCTAGGGTTGCTGTAACAAAGTTCCATCAAAGGAGTGCCTTAAAACCACAGACATTTATTCACACATAGTCTTAGATGCTATTAGTCTGGATTTTGGATGTTAGCAGATTTGGTTCCTCCTAGAATCTCTGAGGAAGAACATGTCCTATGCTTTTCTCCAAGCTGGCAGTGGGATGGCTACTGTCAATCCTTGGTGTCTCTCAGATTGTATATATCCGATCTCTGCCTCTCTCTTAACATTGTTTCTCTCCTGTGTCTTTCTTCTCTTTTTTGTGTGTAAATACATGAGTCAGATTGGATTTAATATCTGTCTTACTGCAGAATGACCTCTTCTTCAATAATTATATCTACAATGACCCCATTCCTAAGTAAGACCATGTCCAGAGGTTCTGGGAGGACCATGAATTTTGCAAGGCACTTTTAAATGTGCTAAATATATGCTGGGTTATTTTGTTACATCATAAAGTTATACTCAACATGCTTCTACACCCCATGGTCTAGATTCATTAGGACTCAGTCATTACACACAGGGGGGAAATTTTTTGAAAAAAATCTAGGTCAAATTTTTGCAGATTAATCGATTGAGTTTTGCTTTGATGAGATGAAATTACATTTCAGTTTCTTCAGTGAATCCACAGTTGCTCCTCTATACATTCTCTATTTGGTCCAACATTTCCTAATTATGTGTCCTTGAATAAATTATTTAATCTCCTTATTGAATTTCTGTCTCTGTATCCATAAAATAGAAATTTGCTAATAATCATTTCTACCTATAGAAGAAATCAAGATGTAATGGTCTGATGCCATAAAAAAAATGAGCAAAGATGCTATGAAACAAACATTTCCTTCTTGACAAAAAGCACAATATTTATCTGATCATAGATATGTAAAGGGAATCAGCCCTCCTGACAAATAAAGATTTGCTCATTTGGTGAAACCTGATTGCAGTGGGCTTCAATTAGTCAAAGCAGGTCAGGTTGGTGGGTTGTGGTGACGCCACCTTCCTGGTTGCAATTGGCCACTTTCTCATTTTATCATCATCTGGGAGAAGGAGGGTGAGAGAGCTTGTTGACCTCTTCTTACAACGACACTGATCCCGTTCATGAAAGCTCTACCTTCATGACCCGATTTCTTCTGAAAGGCCTTACCGCCAAATGTCATCACATTTAAGGTATTTTATGTATTTATTTAACTTTTACTGGGAATTGAACCTAAGAGCATTCTACCTCCAAGCTATACTCCTAGCCCTTTATAGTTTATTTTATTTTGAAACAGGGTCTTGCTAAGATTTGAGGTATTTTAACATATGACTGGGGGGGGGGGGCAGGGTACAAACTTTTGGTCCATAACAGCTTACCTGTCTTGCAGCTCCTGCTAGTCAGAATTGCCAGGGAAAAAGAATAGCCCAATTGTAAGTATATATTTCATCCAAGATACTATGACCCTATTGTGGTTAAAAACAAAGAAAGAATTCTCATCATAATTTGGTTTAAAGATAAAGTTCATAGAAAGTTTACTCTCTAGACATTCTGTTGGAAAATAAACCTCCATGAGTTATATATGTGAGGAGGTTTCTGTAAGCATCAGTAAAATAACACATACAAAGCATTTCGATATCTCTTTGACCACAATAAGCAGCATGCATGGAAATTTCTATTTCTTAAATTAGATATTTACAGCTACATGTATAAAAATTGTTCTGTTTATGCTGTTGCTCAAAGTTTAGTAAAAAAAATATATTAAACAATTATTTCCTGCTGTGTGTGCTGTGGAAGGCCTGCTCCCATGACACACAGCTATAGAATTGTGCCATGCTGAATTTGCCGTTTTGAGGGGAATGGCAGCTCCCAGTTTGTGCTGAGATGAAAATAAATCTTTCCCTTACTCCTTGTTAGAGCACTTTCTGGAGAAGAGCATGTCAGTATGATACTAGTATACATTCCTCCTGATTAAAGAAATTTTAGGTTGCAACATTTAACCATTTTCCTTGACTTATAATACATGTACCATAGCAGGAATGTAAGAAAGAGAGAAACTTAGAGGAAGAGAGATGCAGAAGTAAACAGGATAGGAAGTATATACTGAGTTGGGTATTCACTTATTCACTAATCCAACATCTATTTATCAAACACTGTGATGTTCCTGAAATAGTGAAAGTCTCTTCCTAGGAAATGCCTACCTTCCAGCAGGAAATACATGCAGACATAAAGCACAGGAACCAGGGTCTCTAACAGATCTACATGGAATACAATTTTGATTCTGGAATGAATATGAAGTTGGATGTGAATAAACAATGAATTTCTCTAGTGGAACCATTAGAACTACAGGAGGGACTATCTCATTAATCATGACCTATTCTTTGTGGTTCACACATGGAATTAACTTGGGAAGGAACATTTTCTGCATTTCTCTGTTGGCCCAGCAAATGGAAAGGTCATTAGGTGTTGATAACAGAGCAACATGTAGCACGGGGGACTTGTGCTGTGCTAAGGGAGGGGACCCAATTACTTGTGGTGGCAAAGCTAGATTTCTCTTGGCCTCTTTGTTCTGAATCCAAAAGTTTCATCCTTCATTTGGTATTTTATTTTCCTCCAGACAAAATGAGCTTCATCTTTTGAAGATGGTGCTGTTAGGTAATTTGCTGGATAATTGACAAGCGTTCATCAGCTGGATATTTGGATAACCTTTTCTGCCAACAGGGTGAGAGCTGTTCCATTTGGGAGGAAATTAGAATAATCATGTAATTCATTATTTATGTAACCATAGTAAATAGCTATTGCTCTTCCTCCATCCTAATCAGCTTATAATCCTGAGTCAGGAGGTTTGAATTTTACACATGCTTTTCACTGACTCTCTGCCTTGGGAAAATCAATTGAGAACAGTAATTCTAAATGACAGTGAAAATGTGCACAGAGCTCACAACTGGTAAGCCACATTTTGAATACCGTAACACTTTGTTAATTATAACCCATTAAGGGTACATGCAGTTAGTTCTGTCCATTTTGTAAGCAAATTTAGCTCAAAGAGGTAGTAGAGATGTGTGTGGGGGGAAAGAAGGAATTGATGCTTATATCTATTAAGCATTAACTATTTATTTATCCTATCACGGTTTTTCAATATTTTATATTTTACAAAACTGTATGATGTGTGCATTTTGTCTTTAAATTATTTTGTTGATGATATCCTAAAATTAAAGTTTTTTCCTGCATTTCATTGTATACATGTCTAGCTTTGAGCATACTGAATTTTCTAAATGGGATAAAATTTCTGACACTTTTCTGTGAAACTATTTCTAATGCTAGAAGATGATATCCAAATACATTTCTTCAGTTTTTTCCTAATACATTGAATAAAAATAAGTTAATATTCACAATAAAATGTAAATGCAACATGTTAGGAATCTATACAAAGCATTAAATTTATAGGAAGAACCAACTGATTTAATCTGCCATATTGGGATATGTTATTTGTAGTTCTGCCCTTAGTTCCAAACATAGAAGAAAACTGTAGATCTTTGATATTGTTTTAATTTGTATTCCTTATATACAAAACATTCCACAAATAAATCTAAGCCATGGTTCCTTGGGCAAGGATCAAGGATTTGCATATAGACATACATTATAACCAGGATTTCTAATAACATCTGGGAAGAGAGCAAGAGCTAAGACATGATCTAACATCCAATTTAAAACTTGGCTTCATAGAACTCTACCACTACAATGTATGTTGGCATTTCTGTAAGTATTTGATCAAAGTTTTATTCCATATATAATTTGACTATTCTAAAATATTTCTTAACATACATTCAAGTGTAATACAGAACAATTTAACACTTCAGAGACCACCAGAATGTCAAGTTGAAGTGTCAGTGATGAGAAAAAGAAGATCAAGGCTTTATATTCACCTATTTATTTCTCCAAAGTTGGTTGTCCTTTCTGCAGAACTTGTTCTGAACCACCACAATCTCAAAATATCACTTTCCCAACAATTAGAATAACTTGGTTCTCTTTTCTGTCAAAGAGTTAGCCTTGTTTAAATGTTTCCAAATGTGGAACTACAATTGAAAAGTTTATTTCTGTAGTCAATTGTTGTTGTTGTTGTTGGTGGTGGTGGTGGTGTGTGTGTGTGTGTATGTGTGTGTGTGTGTTTGTGTGTGTGTATGTTATATTCATACAACCATGAGAAATACTTTTCTTGTGAATTCTAATGTGTATACACATCACTTAGGCTCTTATAAAATGCAGATTCTGCTTCAGTCCATCTGGATTGGGGCCAGAGATGCTGCATTGCTAACAGTTCTAAGAGGAAGCTTGCTTGCTTTTGACTCACATGGTGTTTTACTGGCTGAATATAAACATCAGGTAATTACATGAAATTCCATCTCCACAGCTTGGATCATGATACACTCTTTCCCACACTTCACATGGAGAGACTATGGCACCTTCAATGTGGCTTGAACAGAGGAGGGGCCTGTGTATCCTCAAGCCATGGTGTTATTGAATCCAGTGGAGTCGGAGGCCTCCTCCACTTCCATGCCCTTCCCTGCAAGCTTCACTTCTATGAACTCTAGGTACAAAGCCCTGGAGACCTAGGACATCATCTAACATCTTATTTCAAACTAGGTTTTATAGAACTCTACCACTAGAGTGTATGTTGGCGTTTCTGCAAGTATTTGATTAAAGCTTTATTCTATATATAATTTGACCATGCTAAGAAATGTTTTAACATACATTCAAGTGCACTACAGAGTAATTTAATACTTCAGAGATCACCAGAATGTCAAGTTGAATTCTCAATGACAAGATTTATTAGAAGCTTCATTACACATTTGATCTTAGTAAAATATTGCTTCCTCTGGCTTTTGAATGTAACCCAGGGATGGCAAAAGAAATACTGTTATAAGGGGAAAATATTTAAGAAGTGGATGTATTGATACTCTTTATGTAATGATGATCTTTTTTTATGGACTGAAGGTCTTCTTTATGACCTTGCAGCTCAACTACCAGGTAGCTTGTTTTAAAATTGAATTGTTTCCCCCTTCTCCTACCCCTGCTAACTAATAACAGTTTACAGACCACAGGAATGAAGAGCTAGTGACAGCACTTCCAAGGAACTTATCTCAGGGACTATGTGAACGTGAATTATGTTTTCAGATAAACACCTGGAATGTTCAAAGAAGGGAGACTCTTTTCTTTGGGGTTGGGAAAATCAGCTTTTTTTTTTTTTTTCCCTCTTGATCCCTTTTGTACTGATTTTCACATTTGCTAGAAAACCAATAAAATTTTCTCCTTTCATTTCTTTTCCAAAGACTTGTCCTGGTTATTTGACTAGGCAAATTGGAGAGCCAGTTATATTTGCATAGGGCTTCAGGAAACACTACTGTAATTCAAGCTTTGCCACCTCCCAACTTAGCTGTAAGCATACAGTGGTCCTTGCTGGCACTATTTACAACTCCAAGGTATATTCTGTCAAATTTGATAACACCTTCGAATCATATAACTTTTGCAGAAAATAGAGAGTGAGAAAAAATGTCTCATCTTACATCCATATTTCCTTTCCTTTATTATGGAAAAAAAAAAGCTTCAATGTTCTTTCCCTCTCTCTTTGGAGAGTAATCTAACTAGTCCTGCTTCCTTCTTAGGATAAAAGTGTTCTCCATCTTGTCTTCTAGGGTGAAAAAGCAGTAAACATAAAATTGCAATTTGTTAACAAATTCTTGAGAAAGTATTTCCCACCTGGGACTAAAGCAGCTCTGCTGTGTCTCATGACTGACATGGATGTGCACAGGTGCCCTGGTGGTCATACCTCTGTTCCTCGGTGTCCTCAGGACTGAAAATGGACAGTGGATGGCCATGCTTGAATGCTCATCAATTTCTGTAGGTTCTGGAACCAATACATATTATTTCCTAGAATTTTGTCAACATTTGAAAGACAAATGAAAGACAAACACAACTATCTTGCTCTAAGTCACTAAATCAAGCATATTAGTGATAATACCAGGCTCCCAAAAGACTTTCTTGTCCTATTGGAAAACTAGTACTATGCAAGAAAGTACACTGCTAAGTTCCTGAAATGACAGTCGACTATCATACTGTGATACATATAATTTATCATGCATGTATATTTGGCAGTTTAAGACACAAAGGCATTTACACAATAACTATTTAAGACCTAAAGGCATTTATAGAATAGACATTTTGTGCAAATTTACTTAATTGGTTATCATAATTTACAGGCTGACTGAATTATTGGAATCTCCATTCAGATTAAAAATGATAAAATACAAAATTCCTTCCAAGATGCATGAGAGAGCCTTAAGAATTCCACTGTTGACATCTGAGCTTGAGAATTTCTGATACCTTTATGTAACCATTTTGAAGACCAAACATTCCTTCACAGCATTAACACTTGACTTTCCAGGCTGAAAGGGCATCAAGGCAAATCTTAGCTTTTGCCAGAAGTATGCTTTCTTAACTGATTTTTTCGGACTAGCTTAACTAGTATTTTCTTTTGTGTTCCCAAATGTCACCAATTAGGGCTCATTAAGTTAGTTATCTGTTTATTTTCAATTTAACTTTGCATATGTCTTTGACATAATTGCATATAGGCCCTAGGGTGGTCATATTATACATTCTGTTATTGTTATCATTTAGCGTCTTCTTTTTTCTTTATGTGACTCATTCCTCTCTGACTTCTGTCTTTCCATTTCTAAACTCACCTGTAACTACGCACTACACAATTCATGTTAACAAATTAGTTGTCTAGTATATAGTAACAGGTGAGTTTGGAAATGGGAAGACAGAAAGTGGAGGGAAAAGATTCAAATTTTAAAAAAGATAAAATTAGTGTTAATAATATTCTTACTTTTATTTAATTAATGATAAATTATTTAACTGATATTATTAGTAAATTAATATTACTTTGCTGACATGAGTTAGTATTTTTACATATTACTTGGTGATATATATTGCATATGTAAAAGGAGATAATCTATATATTATTGTATACATTATATAATACTTGATCATAAAAATCTTGCTTATTGCTTGATTTTTTAAGAAGGATGACATTACGTCAACTTTCTTACATCTTGCTTTAAAGACCACACGGTATCCAACATTTATATTATGAAGCTAGCAAGATTTATTCTGACAATTTTAAGCTAATCATCTTTCACTATATCTAAATTTTACCCTCCTAAAAATAACATGTTTTGATAAACCCACTATATATGCCCTGACATATTTGTGTTTTCCTTCTGTGGAATTGGCTCATAGGATTGGAATTGTAGTGTTGAAATGAATGTTTACTTTTATATGTCCATGGATATTGCTAGAACTATTGTCTAAAGCTCTGTGACAATTCAGATCTGTCACAATGTGTTAGGGGATCATTTTTCTACATCCCTGGAAATACTGTGTATTGCAGAATTTTAACATTTATTTTTGTCAGTCTCTGAGATGTAAAAACATAGGCTATTCTTAGTCTGATTTGCATTTCCCTGTTTACATGTGACTTTGGTTACATTCTTTATATATGTATTATCCATTTGGATATGCTTTGATTTGGGGTTTCTTTACATCTTTTAGACATTTTTTTCAATGTTTTATTTGTGTTTCTCTGTAAATTTGTAAGTGTTCTTAGCACATTACAAATATTTATCTTCTGCATTGCACTTTTAAACATCCATTGTCTGTCTATTGACTCTTTAAAAATCCATGGGTGCATTATAATTATACACAAGCATGGGATTCATTGGGATAAACTTGGATGCACATATGACACAATTTGGTTGATTTGATTCCCCAGTGCCTCCCGTATCCCACTGCTTCCCCCTTCCCTCATTCCCTTTTTATCCTTTACTTGTTTCTCTTCTAATTTTGTGAGGTTCCTTTTAATTACTTCCTTATCCTCAGCTTCACATAGAAAACACCTGGCTCTTGCCTTTTTCAGTCCTCCCTATTTAGCTCAGCATGTTGCTCTCTAGTTCCTAGACAGGGAGCCACCATCTGACCCAGCTGGAGCACTCCTTGGTGTTGAAGCTTTTTAACCCCATTGCCAATTGCCCTGGGAAGGATTTTGGGTTTTGCTGGGGAAGTAGCTCAGTGGCAGTGCTCTGATTCATACAGTCAAATATATCTATATTTTCTTCTAAATCTTCTGAGTCTTTTATTTGATTAAAAACTCACTTTCATTTTTAGATGATATGTATAGCCACAAATTTTACAGAAGTTTTGAACTTTATTTTTGACATAATATTTGCATATCTTCATGAAGCACAATGTGACTTTTTGAGTCATATATACATTAGTGATTAAACTCAAGATAATTGGTATATGTATTACTTTAAACCTTTATAATTTCTTTATGATGAATGCATTCAAATTTCTTATTTATAATTACTTTGGCTAGTAAACAAATTATTGCTAATTATATTCACTCTGCTGTGATCTGGAATATTAGAACTTCTTCCCACTATCAAGCAATGACCCCATCTTCATTGGTCAACCTCTCCCTACCTATTTCCCCTTATTCTACGCAGTATCTCGTAAATACTTTTTTTATTCTCAACTTCTATGTGATCAACCTTTTTATATTTCACATACAGATGAGATCTTGTGCTATTTGTTTTTCTGTGCCTGAATTATTTCACTTAGCATAACGTCCTCCAGGTCAACCCAAAATGTCATAACATAAGCTATGTTGTGATATATGCTCTGAAATCATAGCATGTGATTCACACATTTTTATGACTGAATAGTATTCCATTTCAAGGATATATCACATTTTTAAAATTCATTTGTCTGTTGATGGGAATTAAGGTTGACCCTATAACCTAGCTTTTTGTGAATAATGCTGTATTAAATATGGGAGTACAGGTGTCATTCTGACACGATTTAATTTCTTTCGTGTATAGATACCCAGTAGGAGTATGCTGGATTATATAGCATATATAGCAGTTTCATGTTTAGGTTTCTGAAGACCCTCCATACTGTTTTCTATCATAATTATATGAATTGACAATTCCACTAACAGGTCAGCACTTGTTATCATTTGTCTTTTTGATAACAGGCATTCTCACTGTGGTGGAGTGGTATCCCATTGTGGTTTTGATTTCCATTTCCCTAGTGAATGAAGATATGGAGCATTTTTTCCATTTATCCATTGTCTATTTGTATATCTTCTTTTGAAAAATGTCTATTCCGATTTTTAGCTCATTGTTGAAGTTGGATTTTTATTTTGCTAATTTATTTTTGTATGATAAAAATAGGATCCAATGCTGTTTTTATATAGATGGATTGCAAGTTGTTTTTACTATCTTTTCACTCTGAATAAAAAATGCTATTAAATCTTAGAAACTTCATAGATACTATGGTTTAACTATCTACTATCTTTGATTAAATTTCTTATTTACTTTTGCACAAATAATACATTGATTTGGCTTTAATATTTTCAATAACTTTCTACTTGCTAAAGCAATTTTCCCCTTTTTAGTAGTCTTAAATTCTTACCTATTTTGAGGGAGTCATTCATACATATAAAAATTCAGAATATTATTTTTAATCCCAACACACTATGTTGAAGTTCTAATTAGGACTGAATTAAATTTATGTATTAATCTTATTAAAACTGACAATTCATTGAGTTATGTTTTAGCAGGAAGATCATGATATGTCTTTTCTTTTATATCCATAAATAAATTCATGAGCAGTGCTTCATTAAGGACCTAAGAAGTAGATGAGATATTGATTCTTAATACTAGAAGTTTTATAGCACAAATGTGTGAATTGACTGAGTAAACAATCATCTCATAAAAAGATTTATTTCCAATTTTATATTCATTACTTTTTAAAAATCTTATTGCATATTTCAGAACCTAACAGTCACAATTCATATAAAAATATTGATGGTGGGTCTCTAGCTCCTGACTTCAATTTAAATGGCTTTGGCTTTTTTTTTTTACCTTTTAGGATAATAACTAATGATGGCTTTCATTAGGCAACATTGCATTTAAGTTATGCTTATATAATCTTTGTAATTTACTGATGGATTACTAGAATAAACTGTACTTGGTTGCAGGATATGTGTCTGCTGACAATGTATTTGACTCTTTTACTAATATTTTGTTATTGATTTAAAATTATTGTGTCTATATATGATAAGTTAGTCTTCTATGCTTCTTAAAATATCCTTACTGGGCTATTGTATTAAAGGTGTCTTTGTGAAAGGTATTGGGTGTATGTAAGTATTTCTCTGTATGCTAGAATTATTTAAAAAATAATTTAATTACCTGTTCTGTTGAAGCCAAGTAAAGTTAAATTATGAATCCAATAGTTTCTGCTAACAGTTGCAATGAACTTTCTTTTTCAAATACTTCATAATTAATCTTTATGTTTCATTTATTTGAGGTCAGTTTTTTATTGTTGGGAAATTTAGATTATTTGCCAAAGAATTACAGAATTTATATAGGGTTTTGAATTTTCTGATGACACACCCTTTCTAATATTTACCTTTATGTGATTGTATTTATTCTACTTTATTGTATTTTGCATTCTACTGTAGTGCTTAACAGTATTAATTCCTATTGCAGGCAACATTTAAGATGGCCACATAATCCCTGTCTCTGGGGCTCTGACTTGGTTTGAACAAACAAAGTACAGTAATGTTCATGGGTGAACTAGGTAACAAAAAAGATGCAGTTTTAGGAGAGGCCAACTTAGCAAGGGCTGTTCTTGATAACAGCTAGTGAGAAGTACGGGGTCATAGCCAACAATCCAAGAAGGAATGCCTATGAGCTTGCAGGCAGATTCTCTTTCCTCTTATGAAACTGAATCCCAAAGAAAACCCAGAATACACCTATAAGAGAGCTTGCATCCTAAACACCCAGGTAAGCCAGGCCCCAAATCCTGACCTGCAGACACAGAGAAATCTATGCTTGGGGGATAATTTGTTACTTAGAAAAAGATAACTCTTACAAATCGCTTTTCACAAGTGATTTTGGTGACTTTTTTATCATTTCTAGTTTTTTTTTTCAAAATTTAGAATTTGGTTTTATTACATGCATTGAAGAACATTGAATTTTGAGGCATTAAGGAAGGGGAAAATATCTGTGCCTTCCAAAGGACAGAAATATGCCAGCTAAGGTTGTTGGCGAGTTCATAATTTATCAGTGATCTTAACTTCTTTTGAGCTTACTCATCCAATTGTGGTAATTTTTCTTCTTTTGGTACAGAGTTAAGTTCTATCAGACTGAAGAGGTTGAAAAGGATCAAGGAGAATGACTTTTAACTTAAGGATATTAAGGAACATTTTTTATTATATTCCACTCACCGGCTGTTTTGCCATATATGGGAGCCAGGCAGAGATATGATGAAGTTTTAGCTGAGCAGACATATGTCCAATTAAAAGTCAAAGTTTGTTACCATTGAAGAGGGTTGGTAAACAAGGACTCATGGGCCAAAGCTGGCACATTGCCTACTTTTACAAATAAAATTTTATTGGAACAGAGCCATACCAAGTCATTTATTTATTGTGTTTTCTATGGCTGCTTTCACATTGTAATGGGTGAGATGAATAATGGTGACCAAGAGCACACGGCCTGTAAGTCTAAGACATTTATTAGCTGGCCCTTTACAGGAAATGCTTGCCAGCCTCTGCTACAAAAGAGGACTGTGTCAGTGTGGGGATTTACTTACAACATCAGGAAAAGGAAGCAAAATCACAGTGGGACCATCTGCTTTCTGCGTGTGACATGCTAAAAATGTAGGTGTTTCAGGTCAGTAAGCTGGCTGACACAGAAAGTAATTAATTGAATCAGCTAATTATTGCCACAATGGTTCTAAACAGAAAATAGCTGCGAGGTACAATGACAAACATGTGTTTAGCTCAGGAGCCTGTGAGTTGGGTGAGATCCACGAGGCACAGGCAAGGCTTAGCTGGGCTTTTCAGCTGGGCCCAGTGGCTCCAGGCAGGTGTCTGCAGAAACTATTGAAGATGGCCTAGTCAGGCTCAGCTGGTAGCAGCTGCTGCTTCCTAGCTTGTCACCCCATCTGATGACCATAGGCTAGTTTGAGGATGTTCTTCTTATGGTGCTATTAGGGCAAGTTCTTGAGGACTTCAAATTGATATAATGTCACTTTCTCTTTGGTGGGCAAAAGTACATTAAAGGAACCAATTCAAGGTCAAAAGCCAGGGGACTATGTCCTGCACACGTGAGAGGGCACTGCAAGGTACTGTAATATAGGCAATGGAAACTCTAGGTGCAGATATGAACCAGTAACACAGTCTGTGACATCAGCCTTCATTTTGTTGAATGGAGTCTTTCCTGCTATGTGAAGAGATGAGAAGATTGGAGAGAACTAGACAGTACAAAGGTGCCCTTGACAAGGTAAGGGACAGAAATATTTCTGAGGAAACTGCAGCTATGCTCGATGGAAAGGTAGGATTTGAACTCCTGCCACACAAAGGATGATGTCTAGACATTGCTAGGCAAGAAAACATCACAGCCACGGCCAGCTAAGGAATGTTCATCTACCTCATTTTAATCCATGTGTGCTTCTATTATAGAGTATCCCAAACTGAGTAAGCTATAGTGAACAGAAATCTATTTCTTACATTTCAGGATGCTCGGAAGTCCAAGATCAAGGGGTTTGGCATTTGGTGACAACCTTTTGACGGTGTCATTTCCTGGTAGAAGTTAAAAAGGCAAGAGATGGTGAAAGAGCAAGAGGGGTGAATTCATCTTTTTATAAGGGAACCCCCCTGAGCAAAAAGGACATTAATCCATTCATGAGGGTGGGGCCCCATGATTTAAACACTTTCCACATGACCCTTCTTCCAACACCAGCACATTGGGATCAAAGTCCAACACATGAACCTCCTCGTATCCAAACTCAGAAACTGCCTAAATGATAGAGATATAGGAAAAACAAAACTATGAAGGAAATATATTTCCTTTCTACACCAGAAATTCTTTAGTTGGGTAAAAAAGAGAAGCTGTGAGCTAGATGCAAGTTTCAAATATTGCATCTTACTGCATCCAGAGTTTTTAAATTTCCAAAACGAGATGAGACTTGTCTACATACTGAAAAGTATCTGGAAAACCTGGAGGAGGTATTTAAAATATCAAGAGGAGGGAAAGAAAAATCTGTGGAGCATATCTCAAGATGGCAAGAAATATAACATTTAAAATTGTCATTGTTCTATAGCTCTTTTTTATGTCCTATTGTGAATCATTTGCAAGAGTAAACATACCATTGTAATCTATAATCAAGCTATTGGAAGATAAATTTAAGTATATTCAATGATGAAATAACAACTAGGCATTTATTGTTTTTGTTTTTTGTGGTACTGAGGATTGAACTCAGGGGCATCCTACCTCTGAGCTATACCCCAGTCCTATTTTGTTTTTCATTTTGAAGCAGAGTCTTACTAAGCTGCCGAGGGCCCTCACTAAATTGCTGAGGCTGGGCACGAATCTGCCATCCTTCTGTCTCAGCCTCTCCAAATACTAAGATTATAGACCTGTGCTACAACACATTTTCAAAATTAGATTCCATTCAATGGAATTTAATAAAAGTGTTACTTTATATCCTTAATATCCATGCCCAGCTATAGCTAGACATTTAAAGTATGAAGCTTCAGTGTACCATTAGGTTGGGCTGTCTTTGTAGTTTGGTTGCTTGTTTTTTTAGTTAATTTGCTAGTAGCTTGGGCTTTGGAAGACTGCCATAGAGCCTCTACTTTACCTCAAGAAAGAGTTTCTATAGTTCTCAGCCTCAGAGGGCTAGAAAGACAACTGAGAGCTCATGAAGCAAGTCAACTTGCATTGTCGCTGGAAGATAATGAGGAAGACCAGAGGATTGATTTCACCTCAAGCTTCGTATATTCTCTATCTCATCATTATCTTTGTTTCAATTGATTGCTTCTCCATAATGCTTTTTTTTTTTCTTGTTGTTTTTTTTATTTCTTGGTATTGGGGATTGAACTCAGGGGATTTCTGCCTCTAAGATACACTTCCAGCCCTTTTTAAATGTTCAGACAGAGTCTTACTAAGTTGCTGAAACTGTCCTTGAGCCTGCAATCCTTCTGCTTATCCTCCCAAGTTCTGGGATCTGAGATTACAGGTGTGTGCCACCATGCCTGGCTGCCATTCAAAAATGAATTAATGTGAACATGACTATGTGTGAGTCCTTGGACTATGGCTGAGGCTTTCCTTGGATGAGCAGCTGTGGTCTGGCTGAGTAAGATTACGCTGATGTCAGATATGCTAAAATTTGGATTATCATTACCACCCACAAAGTGAGTCATTTTCATAAATGCTACATCAAGATTTGGTAAAAAGTCTACCTCAAGAATGAAATTTTATATACATATAAATATATATAAGTGGTTGTTTAATAATCAAATGGTGGAACTATAGTCACACTTTACAATCTTCCTGAGGATAGTGCTGCAGAATGGGGAACTTGATTTATACTTTTAAATCACAGAGCTTCATGTCAATGCAGAAAGAAATTCACTTCCAGAAAGGAACTACTATTTGCTACTTTGAAAGGAAGGGCATAGAGTTGGGGTTAGCGCTATTTATTTATGCTATTCATTTATGCTATTAAATACCAGAGACTGGATGGGTTATTTATAAGGGAAGATGCCTATTCCTGGCTTCTGGCTCCGGGAGGTCCCAGATCATGGCCCTGGAGAGGGTCTGGTGCTGATCTGGTGCACAATGGAAAGAGGAAGGAAGCAAATTGTATGAAGGAGCAAAACCAAAGGGGCTGCCTCGGCTCATAGCAACCCCTTCTTGAGCACTTAATCCAGCTTCTAGGTTTTGAGTGCTTGTTAGACCCCAATCCTCTTTATTTGGTACTGAAGATTGAACCCAAGGACATTCTACCTCCGAGCTAAACCCTAGCCCTATTATCTTTTATTTTGAAGCAGGGTCTCACTAAGTTACTGAGACTGCCCTCAAACCTTTAATCCTCCTGTTTCAGCCTTCCAAGTACCAGGATTACATGTGTGTTCTATAAACCAGCTCATTAATCTCTCTGAAGGACCTTTTCTCTGTGAGCATACTTCATCTCATGATGTTTTCTTTTCTTAGGAAAAAGCTAGTAATATTGGCTAAAGGGTCCATTCTACTTCATCTTAACTAGTCACATCTATGACCCCATTTTCAAATAAGGTCTCATTCATAGGTACTGGGGATTAGAACTTCCATGTAACTCCTTGAGGGACACATTTAACCCATAAGAAGGATACCAGAATATCAATATTTTAGGGTCCAGATGACCTCTAACTTTCATTCTAATTGTAATCAAAGCTTTGAAATTATGAAACCAGTGACATCCTTATGGTTTAAAAAGTTTGTTTTAATTTGGAAGGAAAGGATAATCCTACTATGTGCACACCCATGCATACACACATTCAGTGAGAACCACTTAAAGCATGCAGTATGCTGACTGAGAGGAACAAAAATAGAGGGCTTTAAAAGATGTCAGGCCCACAATAGACTGCTGGAGTCTAATATACTGCCTTGTTTCTAAGGTCAGCTGCTAAACAGCTCACAGGCATTTTGTTTGCACAAAGATTAATTTAGAGATTAACCAGGTGACTTTGCAAAAGCCCTGAGGAGAGCTTTTCATGAAAGCTCATAAAGCATGTTCATGAGTGGTTGTCAGTGTTTAAGTGTGTGTGTACGCATGCGTGTGCACAGATGGCTTATCATAGTCCCAGCCTTGTAGGTACAGACTTGATAGACAGCATGGGATTTTTTTTCCTCTGAGATTTCATTATCTAAATGATTTAATACACATTAAAAATATTTTAAGGGTGCAGACACCTACTTGATAACAATCATATAGTGTATTAAACCCTCGGCCATAGGTAATTTATTCTCAGTTTCTCCAATGATGGCAAACCAAAGAATGATTGAATCCTATGTGTCCTCAAAGCACAAATGAAAGCCAGAGGTTTACAACAGGGATTTTATTCCAATTATTAAGATTTTCTCTTTGTAGAGGAGGATATCCAAGAGAATTGAAGGAGAGGAGAGAAGAGAGAGGGCTAACATATAAATATCCTCCCTACTCACTAAAAAGAGGGTAAGGCACTGGTACTTTGGTAGTTTTGTATGGTATTTTTTTATTTTTAATTTTTATATTAGTTGGTGCCTTGTAACCATACATCTTTGTTAGGTACAAGCTGATAAAGGCATATATACACAAATTTTTCATTTAATCCCTTCCCCAATTCCCACCCCACTCCCTCGCCCTCCCTCCTTCTCAAGTTCAGTTTAGTGATTGATCTTGATATGTTTGTGAAAGTACATCATGTGCATTAGGGTGTCCCCCAACCCCCGTCCATCACCTTCAGTTAAGTCAACTTCTTTGCTTATCTAGGGTTTCTCCTTTTTCATCTGGAGTCCCTCTTATGCCCCATTTTCTCCCTAGCATCCACATATTAGGGAGAACATATGCTTCTTTACTCTTTTTGTTTTTTTTTTTGTGTGGGTACTGGGAATTGAACTCAGAGGCATTCTACCTTCGAGCTACACCCCCAGCCCTATTTTTTATTCTTTATTTTGAAACCGAGTCTTGCTAAGTTGTGGAGGGCCTCACTAGGTAGCTGAGGCTGGCCGCGAACCCGGATCCTCCGCTCTCAGCCTCCCGAAGGCTGGGATTACAAGCGTGCACCACCACACCCAGCTGCTTCTTTACTCTTTGTGACTGGCTAATCTCACTTAACATAATGTTTTCCAGTTGCATCCATTTCCCTGCAAAGAACATGATTTTGTTCTTCTTTATGGCTGAGTAAAATTCCATTGTGTACATATCCCATAGTTTTGTAATCCATTCATCTGTTGATGGACATCTTGGCTGTTTCCATAGCTTGGAAATTGTGAATTGTATAGCTATAAACATAGATACACATGCGTCGGTCTGATGGTTTGGTTTCCATTCTTTTAGGTAGATACCCAGAAGTGGTATTGCTGGATCATATGGTAGGTTCATTCCCATTCCTCTGAGGATCCTCCATCCTGTTTTCCAAAGTGGTTGCACTAATTTGCAATCCCACCAACAGTGTATTAGGGTTCCTACTTCTCCACACCCTCACCAGCATTTGTTGTTCTTTGTGTTCTTGATGATTGCCATTCTGATTGGGGTTAGGTGAAATCTCAAGGTAGCTTTGATTTGCATCTCTCTGATTGCTAATGATGTAGAACATTTCCTCATACATTTATTGGCCATTTGTATTTCTTCTTTTGTGAGGTGTCGATTTAGATCCTTTGGACATTTTTTATTGGATTATTTGTTTTCTTAGCTGTGATTTTCTTGAGTTCTCTGTATATCCTAGATATTAGTCCTCTATCAAAAGAGTAGCTGG
>PVLC010031404.1:0-18728 GCA_004027655.1 Graphiurus murinus
TAAAAATCAAGCTTTACAGCCACAAACATCCCAAAGCATTGGGAAGGGAGGGATAGAAGGAGGGAAGATGGGTAGGGGGAGGGGAGGAACAGAAGGGGAGGTATGAGGAAGGAAACAGGCCCAATAATGTTATTTGCATATATGAATGTATCACCATGAATTTCACTACCATGTACAATTACAATGCACCAACAAAAAAATTTTTAAAGAAAGAGAAACATATGAAGGGGAAACTGAGTGCAGTACTAGAGTTAAACTTATTAATAGCCATTTCCTAACACTTGCATAGAACTGAAGTTTTCAGCATTCACATGTATAATTTCATTCTTTGAAAAATTCAGGCACGCAGGTCTTACGTTAATGGGGCAATGACATATGGAGCTTCCACAGACAAGATACTAAAGGGTTTTTTCATAGCAATTTAGCAACAGCCATGGATCATTCTGAACGTTAAGTAGCTGAAAGCATCAAAGCCACCCTGACACAGCCAATGTTAAAGTGGTCCTCATCACTCCACAGACTTCCACTAAATGCAGTCAGCAGCAGCAATTCACGATGGTCATTACCCAAGGAGCTGCTATTTCAGGAACTAAATAGGGGTCACTTTAAGAGCGATTTCTATTCATTTTATATCTCTGGTAATAGAATTTGGCCAACTGCTGACATCTTTCCATAAAGTCTCTAAAAGTACAGACAATATACTTTATTGTCAGAAGTGAGTCATTATGTCTGTGTTAGAGATAAGATTCCAACGTTTACTTCAATTGTAAAGACAACCAAGTGATTCAGAGGAATCAGAATTTAAACTTTGACCAACACTGTCCCTTCTATGTATCATTAGCTCATCTGTAGCGGCATATCTTTGAAAAACTGACAATTTTGTTTCTAAATATGCATGGAAATTAGCCTGATTCATTATCACAATGTAAGGGACATAACACAAGTATTCCCCTTGTATGATAGAAGAACCCAAGTCTAAGTAATAAGACTGAACAAGCTCGTATTTGTGAAACATTATCTAACTTGTTTTCATTCTTACTAACATCATTGTTCTACCCAGTAAAGCTGAGACAGCTTTGGCTTTGGGGGTTGGGGCAGGAAGCAGATATAGCCAAGAACAAAGACATTATTATTCAGTTCTAACTTTGCAAATAGTATTTTGAAAATAAGATCAGAAGAAGAAATTGTCTTGAAACCCACAGTGTCTACTGCAAAGGCTGGAAAGAGAAATGGTTTGTTTTGATGGCCCCAAAAGCACTTGGCTTGGAACATATAGAATTGAGTTTATATAGTAATTACTCATAGAGTATGGCAGTAGCACAATATGCCAGAGCAATTTCCCAGGCTTAAGTAAAAAAGACAGACATTTGGTTGGCTGGTAAGAAAAGGTAAGGAGTAGTGTACCCACCTGGAGTTTAGACATGGCCTATGCCTTGAAGGTGTGTGTGTATGTGAGTATAAAAGGTGGGTGGGTATATACATGTGTGCAGGTATCAACAGGGCTATGGACAGAGGATGGGATAGCAAGATGATAAAAATACAGATAGACTAAGGAGGGTACTCACAAATGTTAGAGGCTTGTGCTCAGCTTCTGAAATTCTCAGGAAAACTGTTTTGACAGGTCCTGTAGCCAGTGTGGGGTAGACAGCACAGAGCAGCAATGGAGAAGAAGGATGTCAGAGCAGCATGGGGAAGGGAATTCTGTACTTCCTTGTCTTGCCTGGCTCCAGTGGGATATCAATGAGACCCAAAAGCATTTCCCTGACTCACCCCCTTTTCCAGGGAGGCCTACAGGACTTCTGTTACAGAAATAGGGGCTAGGGGAAGGTGGACCAAGAGCACAGTGAGATATGGGGCCAGCCAGTAGAAGGCCTCGCAGTGGTTTTATCTTATTATAAGGAACCCTAGATGTTGACATAGCAACAGGAGATAACATGAAGGCCAAAGCCCAAGCAGAATGGCACACAGGAAGAGCCAGGAAAGACCAGGGGACCATGGACTGGACACAGGCCTCCCTGCTCTCCATACTTCCCCTATGCTTAGAAAGTCACATCTCTGCACATCCAAAAATGTATATGCCCTATATTGCTTAGTTTACAATTTTTACAGGTTAGAGAATCACAAAATATTGTAGCATTGTAAATTCAGATTCCTAAAGTATGATTTTTATGTGTTGGTCTTAAAAAGTCTTCCTTTCTCTATTTTGTTTTTAACCAGGTAACATTTACCTCTCTCTTTTTTTTTTTTTTTTTTTTTACAGTACTGGGGATTGAACTCAGGGGCATTCTACCTCTGAGCTATTCCCCCAGCCCTATTTTTTATTCTTTATTTTGAAACCAAGTCTCACTAAGTTGCGGAGTGCCTCACTAGGTAGCTGAGGCTGGCTGAGAACCCAGATCCTCCGATCTCAGCCTCCCAAATGCTGGGATTACAAGCATACGCCACCACACTCAGCTTCTCTTCTTGTTAATTCTGCCAAATTAAAACGGACAGGTAGGAGAAAGAAGAGCCACATGTAAAAGTGCTGCCGATTCTGCATGGTATTCTTCTAACTCAAGCCAGTCAGTATTTCATGCAGAGCATTATACTAGGGACTAGTCATTGCAATTATTCTAACTTCATGAGACCCCACTAGACACAATAATTCATAGTATAAATGAAAAAGGTATCAGAACTTAACATGATTTCTAAATGCCCGAAAAGTCACCAGATGCAGTGTCAGACAAAGGAAGGAAGCTCAAAAAGCTACAAACGAATGTGGCCTAGTCACTGGCTTGTCCTACGTTGTGTTTTCTGGGATTTGGGAGAATTTTTTTTCTTTCCCTGTAGAAAATCATTCTTAAATTTTATTCCAGAA
The DNA here is from genome assembly GCA_004027655.1 of Graphiurus murinus. Lineage (NCBI taxonomy): Eukaryota > Metazoa > Chordata > Mammalia > Rodentia > Gliridae > Graphiurus > Graphiurus murinus. The sequence goes on from PVLC010031404.1 coordinate 2,858, forward strand.
AAATCTCCCCCTAAGATTGTTATTTGTTCCACCTCTGTGTTCTCACAGCAACCTTTGGATAATTATTTTCTTAGCATCATCAGGAAATAATGAAATTGTTGGTTGTTTATCCACTAAGATGGTATGAGCAGCTTCCAATTCCCAGTCTCTAATCCAGGAGCCTTTCCATGGTCCAAGTTGCAAGTACTGTCCTAAGTACCTGACATACATTAAAATATTAGAATAGTGGAACCAAGAATCAAACTTGGGATATCAAGCTCCAGGGTAGATGTTTAATAAAAGTTGGTTGAGTTGAACCCAGCCTGTAAAACATATGACTCTGAAATGCAAAGTTCCTCTCTTCCAGATACTGCTGTTGCTCTGCACATTTTAAACCAATACTCCATGAGAATCCAATTAAAGAACACTGTATCTTTTGTTTAAATAGATTGTTGTGTTACAGACATCTTTCTTCTGCTGCCATATTCCTTCACTTTTTCCAAGATATCATTATTTTTCCAAGCCAAAAATCATTAAAATATAATGACTTTTGTCAGCTTCCATAGAGCTAGATTTTTGGTAGAGAAGAAACTAATTCTTTCCATGAGCTGTTAAAAGATATTATCTGTTACTATTCTAGTAGACGCACACATATATAAAGTACAAACCACAGACAAAACGCCTATTACCCATTTTTCTCTCAGAACAAAGACAATTCTGTCCTCTACTTAAATAACAAAACAACCCCCCAAGAAACCATTTATGCCTAATTCTTTTACCAGTGATTAAAGAAACTATTTTTTCTTATAATTATGTTGGAGCCCTTCAAGATTTGATTTATGAGCAACCTCTTTTAGAATTTCTATGGGATACTGCCTCAAAAGGAAATTTAATTTTCTAATGAATGTTTTTAAAACCATCCATTGCCTAGTTATTACTTCTACTACAACATACACTTCTAGTCATGCTGTTTTATGATTTAAGACACACACCTACACACACGCACGCACACACACACATACACACACACAAACATCTCATCTATGCCATTCCCTCTCCACACCTCTCCAGCCCTTCATTTCCATCTGTCATGAGACACCTCAGCCTTCCACACATTAATACTTAACATATGTTTCCCAATCAGTTTCCCAACATGAAAGAAAAAAACAAAAACAAAAAAAAAAACAGTAGCTATCAAACTTTTATGGTCTTGGGTTTATAGAACAGACAACAGGAAATAGGGTATTTTCCTAAATATTTTGCTTATAATTAGAGCCTGTGGCTTCACTTTTACCGAGAGAAAAAGATATGTGAGCTGATCATTCATCCTCATATAAATTATTTCTTAAAATAGCCAAAATAAGCATAGCCTTCATAATTTCATTCCCTATAGTTATATTAAAACACACTGAAAGTAAGAATTTTAAAAATATACTTGAGGATTTTTCTTGTTAATTCTAAGCTATTGTCAAGTGATATGTAATTTAACCTGGTTTTATCCAGACATGAGTTTAAAATGTGCTTTCTATCCACCCTGATTCTTCCTACATCAGATTATACTGATTTGGCTTCCTATCACCTTATCAAGGAGCAAAGTTTGTCAGAAACCATGGGTGTCCCCCCCTCATACCACTCTTCTCTGATTGTGACACTCCTGCCTTAGGATTTAGACCCACTGACATTTTGACCTTCATCTTGGTGCTGAAAAATAAAACATAATACGCTTTGCCTGGGAATGAGATGGCTTGATATCAATCTCCTATTACTTTTACACTTCTATTTGGGTCTCAGTGCTGGGTCATACTCCCTTTTGTTTTGTTTGTTTGCACCTAATTTCATCCAGTTGTCTGGACTTTCAGAACTAGATACTTGCCTTGCTGCCCAGTCAGTCTGTGGCTGGGATGTGTCTCTAGAGTCCTGTGCTCCGTGCCTGAGTCCTTTTCCTTTAAGCCCTAATTAAGAAGTAGAATTCTTTGCCAGAACAAGAGATGTCAACCTTTGCTTCCTGCCAAGCCAGCCTCTGCTCTGATCCCTATCTGAATACTTAGACTAACGATCTGCCTTTACCTCCAGAGACCTACTCAAATATACTTTATCTGTTCTCTTCCATTTAGCTTGATGTACCATTGCCAGTCAACAATCTCTGGGCATCATATAGGTTCAAGCTGATCTTTGCTATTCTGTAGATTTACCAGAGAATGCTACTTGGTAAGTTCCAGCCTAGTTTCAAACCATCATCTTGCTCCTCTACCACAACTCCAGCTTATGGACTCAGCAATCCTGTTTTGTAGCCCCTCAAAACTATAATCAGGGTGAGTAAATACTATATGTCAAAACTGAGGCACTTTTAAGAAGAAAAGGGATATTAATAATTATTCTGAGATCTTGCTGGGTGAACTGGAATGCATTGTCATCCTACAAAGTGAACAAATGGTCATTATCTACCAAACCCAGCTAATCTATGAGCTGGTAAGCATCCTCTGAACTGTTAAACTGATTGCAAAGATGGCAGGCCTAGCTATACTTACAGTTTGGAATTCAGAATATAGGAAAATTGCCAACTGGTAGAAGATATTATGGCTAAAAAGTTGGATTAGAGATGAAGAAGCCAGGATGATCAAGATACACATCAATGAAAAAGGGAGAATCGAACGAACCTCAGCAACATCCGAGTCAGTCTGATATGGAGCCTGCAACCTGCCTGCACTGCCAGCTCCTGTCACAGGACCCTCTCCCAGTGTTAGCCACTATATCCAAAAACGATGTCCAGATTTTTCCTGAGATAGCACACATGAGATTCCAGTTCTTAAAACCAAGCTAACTAAATTGTAGCCCCCAAATGAACACAATCATTCCTCAACGCTTCCTCTTATACAGCTGATTTCACTGACTAGGATTTTCATTCACTTATTTTCTTCTTCCTAAGTCTTTCTTTCCTCAATTCACTTGGTCATCAAGTTTTATGATAATTATGAAACTAGGTTTTCATTTTGATTCTGCGGCTGCCTGATTCATTTTCATTCTAAGGCTGACTCTCACTATCATCTCCCCATTTTAGGAGTCTTTGCCCTGGCCAAAAGGCCCTTTCCATTACTAATCCAGTCAAATTCCAGACAGATCAGTATTTAATACGAAAAGAAAGCATAATTGGAAAAATATTAAATTCATCATAGCAATTAAATCTCTAAGGTATCTGGGAATAAATTGAGCCAAACATGAGTAAGAAATTTGTGGGAAAATAGAAAAAAATTATTAAAGAACACAAGAAGTCTTGACTAAATGGAGATATATAATATTCATGGAAAGGAAGATTCGATAATGTCAAGATGTTATATTCTCTAAATTATTTATGAATTATATGCAATTCCCAACAAAACCCCAAAAGGGTATGTGTGTGTGTGTGTGTGAGTAATTTGAGAATTTTCAAATTCCTATAGAACACAAAAGATCAGAAATAACTAAAGACCTAAGTTTGAAAGGTAAAACTTCAAAACTGATCAGAGGTATAAAAGAATATACCTGTAATCATATGATAAAGAATCTCAAGGTAACAGAACAAGCACAAACCATAAATGAAGATAAAGAAATCTGACCATGAGAAAATTTAAAAAACTTCTGTGCATCAAATAGATGCTCATGACAATATATAATTACACTGTACCCATAAGAGTATTTTAAAGGAAAATATGAAAACACAAGCCACAGGTTGAGAAAGCATACTTGCAATATAGATAACTCATAAGTTTTTTTAAAATCTAGATAATATAAAAAACACAAATCAATAAGTTTTATTTTTCTCCAATAGAAAAAGGAGAAGAAATGCACAGAAGATGAATCAGAATGGAAAAAATCGACCTTATCAGCAATTACAGAAAAGCTTATTTAAACCCGGTAAGCAAGCCAGGCATGGTGGCACATTTTTGTAATCCTAGTACTTGGGAGGCTGAGATAGGAGGATCATCGGTTCAAAGCCAGCCTCTGCAACTTAGAGAGGCTCTCAGCAACCTAGTGAGGCCCTATTTCCAAATAAGAAATAAAACTGAGCAGGGGGTGTAGCTTGAGGTAGAATGCCTCTGCATTCAATCTCCAGGACCAAAAAACAAAAACAAAAAATAAACTCAGTAGCTACCATTTCACAAAAGCAGATTGAGCACAACAGGACGATTCACATACTGCCTAGCGATTGTGTAAATTACACAGCCATGCCATAGAACAATTTAACAGTATCTGCTGAAGTGGGAAATACAAATAATGCATGACCAGAAGTTTCATTTCCAGGTATTGACCAGAGAGAAATACTGCGTACATGCCTAGGGAAACAGGCACAAAAATATTCCCTATAGCACTATATGGAATACAGAAGCTAAGAAACCAAGACTATTGACAAGAAAAAGGATAAATACAGTTTAAAATATTTATATCTGGAACACTAACAATTAGAATAAATTAAGGAAAAATATATATGAACAAATTAATCATAATTGTGCTCTTACTGGACCATTCTACGCATATGCTAGTTTATCTCACCTATTAAATATAAAGAAAACAGTAATAATAATCTCTTGACCTACTTCCATGACTTTAACTTCTTCCTTTACTTGCCTTTTTCACAAAACTCCTTGACAATTTTTTATGTTGGCATTTTCAATTATTCCCCTCCTTTCATTTTCTCTTAAACATGCTTCAGGTTTGGGCCTCTTATTATTTCACTAAAGCTTTTCTCATTAAGTTTGCCAAGGATCTCAGTATTGACAGACCAGTTGCTCCATTCTCAGTACTCACCTTAGAGACCTCATCAGCATCACCTAGCACAGATAGCCACATCTCCTTCTTGACCTTCTTCAAACCACCTATGTGTTTTACCTCACTGATTACTCCTCAGTCTCCTCTGCTGTCCCAAGGGTATCTCTTTGAACCTATTCTCTATCTACACTCACTTCTTTGATGATTTTATTCAGTCTCATGGATTAGAGCATCATATGCTGATGACTCTTAAATGCATACTCCCAGCTGAGACCTATTTCCCAAATTGCAGACTAATATGAGAAATGAAACACAACATGACCAAAACTCAATTCCTGACCTTCCTTCCATTAAGCACATCCTTGCAGTCTTCTCATTTTAGGCTGTAACAACTTCACCCTCTTACTAGCTCAGATCAAAAAACTTCAGTCATCCTTGACTCCTCTTTCCCAGTTCCCAGACCTACTCTGTCAGGTAATCCCATTGGCCCCACCTTCAGGACACAGGATCCACCACTTCCCTCCCCACCTCCATGGTTACCCACATTGGCTGGTCCAAGCCACCATTATATCTCTTCTATGTGATTACAACTGCCTCCTAATTGGTCACCCTGACTACTCAGTGCACGCCAACAAAGCAAGTGACTAAATAAAGCCTTTTACAAGTATGGCATACCATCTCACTCTACAAGGACTCCACTCACTCAGAAAAGTCCAAGAACTAGCACCCTCCTCCCCAACCTCTCTCCTCACTGGTTGACCAGACTCACTGTCACTTACAGTGTTACAGCCACATAAGCCTCCTTGGTGTTTCCTAAGTACACTAGGCACACTTCCACCTTTTGGCCCCTGCATAGAGTATCTACCTCTGCCTGGAACATTGGTCCTACCCCCCAACCCCCAGAAAACTGCACAGCTAATTCTCTCACCTGCTTCAAAATCTGCTTACCTCTCTGTTGAAGGAGGAATATTCTCGCCAATCTATTCCAAATTGCAACATTCAATCCACTACCCATCTAATTATCTCTAACTCCTTTACCCTACTCTACTTTCTCCTTCACACATAATACATAATTTACTTTTCAAAATGCTTATTCTATTTTGTCTATCTCCTCTAGCTAGAATAATGCTAAGAAGGGCTCTTCATTCTGCTCAGTGATATATTCTAAGAACCTAAAACAAGGTCTGATAAAGTTCCATTTCTTTAAAAAGAACTAAAGCAGCCAGTCATGGTATCCCACTCCTGTAATCCCAGAATTTGGGAAGCTGAAAGGAAAATTGCAGGTTTGAGACTAGCCATAGCAACTCAATGAGACTTTCAGCAAGCTAAGGAGACCCTGTTTCAAAATAAAAAGGGCTGGGGGTATAGCTCAGAGGTAGAATGCCCCCTGGGTTCAACCCCCAATACCACAAAAGAGAAAAAAAAAAAAAAGAACTAAAGCAAGCAAGCTAATGTGTTATGCTTATCAATGCTGGGTGTTGGAGATACAGAAGTGTTCAGAGTATAATCTATGCTTTCTGAATGTTTAAATTACTTCATATCTTATAACAAGAAGAGAAAAAGAAAGAGATACTAAAGGAAGCACTATGACCTTTAAATATATATACTCCCATTGTTTAGCATTCACTTACTTCAGCTACCCAAGTAGCTAGACCTACTGTGTACAAAAAATGCCACGTCATACGTGGCTATTTACTCTTAAATTTACACTAGCCACCTTTCAATTATTCAGTAGTCACATGAAGTTGGGGGCTACCACATTGGACAATACAGAGAGAATGATCCATCACTACAGAAAACTTTTATTGGACAACACACCAATCCATCTTCTTCATCACTTGATTGTACATTTAGAATATTATGAAAGAGAAGGTCTTACAAACTGAGATTCCACAGTAATACTCCAATGCATGAAACATTTGAGGCACAGTAGATAGACTTCAGAGATTAAGAGCTCCCAAAAGACATACATGGTCTTTATCTAAAGAAATTCTAAATAATCTTCAGGGGCAGGAAGGCCTAACTAAGATGTATGGGGTCCAGAGTGATAAGATGTATCTCATTCTGAAAAGTGACAGGAAACTATTGATCCACAGAGAAAGAATTCAGAGACAGGGAAGGGCAATAATTTGGCTTTTTCCAAGAAACTGAAGACAGCAAATGTTTGCATAAAGGTCACTAATTTTGATTCCCAGTTGGGAATGATCTCAAGGAGGTTATATTGTATATTTAAAGAACTCTATTCTGTAAAAGTTCATAACCTGGAGACAAACAGGTCGTAAAAATTATGAGTCATCTTAAGAAATGAATTAAGGTAGAAATATGAATCGTTGAATGTAAAAGGTAGTTGTGGGGAGGGTGTGCTTAAGAGAGAGGAAGGAAAAGTTTTTAAAACCAAAGAGAGCAGGAAAGCATTAAATAAAAATACAAAATACTAGCTGGGAGAGATGGTACCCATCTGTAATCCCGGTACTTGGGAGGCTGAAACAGGAGGATCACATGTTCAAGACCAGCCTCAGCACTTTATTGAGGCTCTCAGCAACTTAGAAAGACCCTGTTTCCAAATTAAAAAATATATATATATATATGTATATGTATATATATATGGCTGAGGGTATAGCTCAAAGGTAAAATGCCCCTGAAGTCAATCCCCAGAACCACAAACACACATACACACATACACACACACACACACACACACAATGAAAAACACTACCTATCTACCTATGATATTGCTATACACTACTATGCAAATTACACATTTACATGACAAAATGAATAGATTAAGACAATGATATGATTAAAGGACGGACTCCTGGAAAATTTCTGTCTTTGATTTCTGCTATCTTTTAATGTGACTTAAAGAAAGAGAATATATATGTGTGTGTATACATATTCTACTATAAAATATTTACATCTGTAAAATATATTAATTATATATAACTTGAACAGTAACATCCATGTTATAGGTAGAGTTTGGTACATGTACGATGTACTTACCTATTATGTACATAGTATGTATTAAATATAAATTATACATACACATACATACTGTCATAGTTTGCATATTGAATGGCCCTCAAAGGCCAATGTGTTAAAGGTTGGTCCCCAGCCCTCAGGGCTACTGAGAACCTGTAAGAGGTAGAGCCCAGTGGAAGGGAGTTAGGTAACTGGGAACATACCCTAAAAATAGACACTGAGGCTCTAACCTCTGCCATTAGGTGAGCAGATTCATTGCCACATGCACCCCCTCCCTGCCATGGTGTGCTGTGCCACCAGAGGCCCAAAGCCAACCACTGACTGAAATCTCTAAAAGTGTTGAAAATGTGAGCCAAAATAAACCTTTCCTCCTTTGAGCTACTTATCTCAGGTATTCTGTGACAATGATGGAAAGCTAATGCACACACTTATATGATTATATGTAAATATACTATAAGAAAACAGAAAAGTGTCTATATAAAAGAAAATGGAGACTTTCTGTTTCAAGGGCTCATAGTAAATTCTTTGAAGAGAAAACAGACTTTAGAGAAATTACTGGTAAACAAATATCTAGAGAAATAAGAGAAATCTATTACAGAATTATAATTAATTTATTAGTTGTAAGGAATATCTATTTTTCTCTACATTGACAGTTCAACAGAAATAGTCATCAGTATGATGTGAAATCACTGTAGTTGATGCAAGGGTACAAACCACCCTTATGTGTTAGTAGCAAGGTAATCAGCAATGGAATACATACTTTCTAAATGCAAATATTTAAAAAAGTGAATAAATGCAAAAATAGTTATGATTCTAGTTATATCCATTAATTTTTTGTTAAGTGTCCCAATATTTGAGTACATACTATGGATAACCACTGTCCTAGATATTAAAAATATTTTATTATATTTTTTCTTCCTGCATGAACTCCATAAAAAATATTATTGGTTCACAATTAAGTCAAATTTTTAATTGAACTAGATTACTTTGTATTACTTTGCATTTACGTTGTATTAATCTGAGGGATTCCTCAAATAAACTTAAAAATAGTTCTATGGTTTTATTCCCATTATAAATTGACTTTTCTGCGACTTTTTGTTTCAATTAATGATTCTCTCCCATTAGTCTATCATCTCTGTGAGGACAGAAACCATATTTGCTGTGGTTAGCAAAGTAACCTCAATAGCCAGCATGATGTAACATAGGAAGCCCACAACATGTATTTGTTGAGTATACAAATGTCTGATTCATAGAATGCTCTAAAACTATAATCCCTTAGAAGAATATAAAGTTAGTAAAAAGTAACTATTGCCAACATGTAGTGTCATTTCCCACTTCAAAATTCTTAGTTATACAGAACACAAGTAATTATGAAAGAGAAAAAATGCTTATTTTCTATCCAAAATATAATGTAAACCCACGAAAAGTCCTCTGCCTTCAGGCCTTTACATCCAGTAAATTAAGATCCTGTAGGCCTGCTCCAGCTCTTTGGTTTCCCAATTAGAAGCAATAATAAAAAGGGAGTAAAAGAAAGGGATGTGTTAAGTTAGACATTATAGCAAGGGAAGTGACAGATGACAGTCTGAGAGCTCAGAAGGAAACAGCCCCTATATAAAAAGCAGGTTGTAGTAAGGCATGGTAGTGCACACTTGTAATCCTAGTACTTGGGAGGCTGAGACAGGAGGATTGCAGGTTCGAGGACAGTCTTAACAAGTAGTGAGACTAATCAAACTAGCCAGATCCTGTTTCCAAATAAGAAATAAAATCAGGCTGGGGGTGTAGCTCGAAGGTAGAATGCCTCTAGGGTTCAATCCCCAGTATCTATCTATCTCTATCTCTTTCTCTCTTTCTCTCTCTCTCTCTCTATCTCTCACACACACACACACACACACACACACACACACACATACAAAGCGGGTTGTAAGAAACATCCAAATGCTGGGAAGTCTATGGCAAATTCTTCAATGCTTTAATTCTCATAAAGAATTCTGGCATTTTAACTTAGCCAAGAATTTATGCTGTAAAGAAACAGTTCAAAAAAGAGAGAAGTGCAATGGAAATTATATATAGAAAAAGGTGTATTGAAAAAAAGTAGTGAACCATACAGTCTATTTTTAGATTGTTCTGCATCAAGACAAAGATTTTTAGTTGGAAAAAATAAATTCTCAGCATCATATACAAGCATATTTAAGGATTTCTGTCACATTGCGTAAACCTGAGAACACACTTTCACTTTTTTAACAATTTATTTTTTCTCCTAAGCAAACATCATAGAGTGATTTCTAAACTTTTGGATATAAATTAAACAAATTAGGGCTGGGGATGTGGCTGAGTGGTATAGCATTTGCCTAGCATGTGTGAGGTTCTGGATTTGATTCCCAGCACCACAAATAATAACCTAAATTCGTTATTTAATAACTGTATAAATGTCCTGGTAATAATATAAAATTTATTCAATGAGTTCCCTATTGATAGGCCATTCTGTTTCCAGTCATTCCCAATTGCAAACAAAACTGCAATAAATATCCTTTTGTGACAATCTCTTATCTATTCATGCTTTTATTTAATTAAACTAACATTTGTTCAGCACATACTATGCGCCAAACCACTTATCATTCTTTATTTGTATTCTCTGATATAATTCCTCCAACAACACTCTAAGGAGGGTACTTTACTGTGCCCATCTACAGAAGTAAACGGCATCTAGCGATTCTGAGCATCTTTTCCTGTAGCCACCGCCCATTTGGTTTCTCTTTTCAGGAACTGTGTTCTTTGCTCTGTTTTTACTGAGTCAGCTATAGAGGCACTTTAAATGTTGTGGATCTGAACCTTTTTTCTGGCATATATGTAGTAAATATTTTTCAAAGACTACTATTTTTCTCTATTTATAATAAATGCCATAAATAAAATTTTATTTTGCTGTAGCCAAATCTATCTTTTCCTGAGAGCTTTTATATTTTATGTCTTGTCTTTTAAAAATGTCCTCCACCACCTGGTTAGACTATTTAATTTTTCTTCAATTATTTTATTATTTAATAATCTGTATATGAATTGAGAATATTTTTCTGTATAACTAAGAATTTAATTTATTTTTTTTTCAAATTTTGTCAGCCCCGTTTTTTAAATCTGAGCCACATTCCCAGCCCTACTGCATTTTTTGTTTTGAACCAGTGTCTCACTTAATTGCTGAAACTAGTCTCAAACCTGTGATCCTCCTGTCTCAGCTTCCTAAACACTAGGATTATAGGTGTGCACCACCATACCCAGCTAAATCAACTAATATTTTCCAAGTGATTTGAAATACTGTCCTTGTCTTACATAGTGTTAACTACTTCTCAGCACAATTTTGTTTTAATATCTGTATCACCAACTGGTAAACCATAGCTAATGAATAAATCCACTCAAACTCACTGATTTATATATTGTCTATGACTGCTTTTGTACTAGAAGGGCAGAGTTAAGTAGCCAAAGACAAAAACCATATGGCCCACGAAGCTGAAGTCTTTTGTTTCTGGCCCTTTAGAGAAAAAGTTTGCTAATCCCTAATCCATGTATCAATTCTAGCTATAGATGGTTTACATGACATTGGACTAAGTTTAAATTTCGACCAATAAAAAAAAATCCTCTTTCTTCTCTATTTTTGAGCATTTATTCTTTTATACATAGTTTTTATTCTTTTATACATAGTTTCAAATATTTTTAGGCAGTTAAAAAATTAAAAACCCCTGCGGGACTCAAATTGTGGTTGTATTAAATGGTGTTTATGTGATACTACTTAACCATCTAAAAATACAGGATATTTAAGTCTAGTTTTATGACCTTCCATAAGATTTTATTCTTTTCTTCAGACATTACTCATCTTCCTTGTAAAATTTTATTCTGATGTAGCTTATAGTTTCTTAGCATTATGAACAGGATCTTCTTGTCATTTTCCATTTTGGCTAATCACAAGTATGGAGAAAACCTACAGATCTTGTAAATAGTTGTGACATACCAATCTTCCTTTCTTAAGTAAAAGCTTCTTGGGTTTCACAATAGTACAATCATATCCTCTAGCATACACATGATTGTATTTTATTTTTATGTTTATAATAATTCTTTAATTTTCTCATCCTAAATCATTATTTCATCTCTCATTGATGAGTAAGGGTAAGAGCAGGTATTCCCTGTTGCTTCTGATTTGTTTACTGGTTCCTTCTACAGCCCTTGCTTACTCTACCACAAACACCCAGCTTTACTGATGTTCCTTTAACAGGAAAAGAGTATCCCTGTTTTGGGCCCTTTGCACATGCTATTCATGCTGCCAACTCTTTCTCCCATATATTTATTTATTGGCTTCTTTCTATGCTGAAGTACCTGCTCAGAAGGTACCACTTGAGAGCAGTCATCATTGATCAGCCATCTGACATCGCACCTCCCTTCAGTCTGCTCGCCATCTAAGTGGCTTCGTTTTTCTTCTTAAAACATATCATGAGCCAGGCATAGCAGCATATGCTTGTAATCCCAGTAATTCGGAGGCTGAGACAGGAGGATTGCAGGTTTGCAGTCAGCTTCAGCTACTTAGTGAGGCCCTCCACAACTTAGTGAGACCCTGTTTCAAAAATAAAGAATAAGTTGGGTATGGTAGCGCATGCTTGTAATCCCAGCATTTGGGAGGCTGAGACTGGAGGATCCGGGTTCTCGGCCAGCCTCAGCTACCCAGTGAGACACTCTGCAACTTAGTGAGACTCGGTTTCAAAATAAAGAATAAAAAATAGGGCTGGGGGTATAGCTCAGAGGTAGAATGCCCCTGAGTTCAACCCCCAGTACCGCAAAAAAAAAAAAAAAAAAAAAAAAAAAAAAAAAAAAAAAATTAAAAAAAAATAAAGAATAAATAATAGGGCTGAGGATGTAGCCTGGAGGTGGAATGTACCTGGGTTCAATCTCTAGTACCACAAAAAAAAAAAAAAAAAATCATTATCATTACCTGACCTGGATAGATATTATATATTTGTTTACTAATTGTTAGCAGTATACTGATTTCTCCACAAATAGAATCTAAACACCAAGAAGGAAAAATACTTTCTGTTCTGTTCACTACTATACCCTCCATGTCTATAACACCTGGCTGTAAAAGGTATGCAATGAATATCTCTGCATATTCATAGAATATCTATATAACTACATTGAAGGAATACACAATTTTAATATTTTCAAGGGATCCTAGCTAGGCAGGATGTCTTCTACAGTGTTTCATGAAAAGTCCTTGCTGTAAAACGATTGGGCAGGTACCATGCTTTCTCGAGGGGTAGCATTCAGTCTCCCAGGCTCAGCTCTCTTGGGCAGCTTTAGGGTCCAGGCCCTCATATTAGCTACCTCCACAGTTTACTTTTTAAAATCCCACCTAGGAAAATATATATATATTTTTTCCGTGTGTGTGTGTGTGTGTGTATGTATGTGTGCTTTTGAGGACTGAACCCAGGGATGCTCTACCACTGAGGTACACCCCTAGCCCTTCTCATTTCGTTTTTTTTATTTGGAGACAAAGTTTTGCTAAGTTGCCAAGACTAGTCTTGAACCTGTGATCCTCCTGCCTCAGCCTCCCAAGTACTAGGATTACAGGTGTGTACCACTGCACCCAACAAGAGAAGAGCAAAGTTCTGAAGCGTACGTGGGCCTATGGTGGCTAAACAGTATACCTCAGATCTCAGCACACTTGTGTACACACATGGCTCATGTGTTGTTTGAAAGCAGTCAGTAGAGGAACCAAAGACTAGCTATGATAGATACAAAGTCCTTGACTCTGAGCCCCTAGAGAAAAACAAAATCCAGGTCAAAGCACTAGTGTATTAAAAACAAACAAACAAACAAACAAACAAACAACAAAAAAAAAACACTTTCAGGACAGGTCCCCTGGCTCTTCCTCATGTCAGCCCCTTAGTTCTTCCTCCAGGAAACTCTGAAGCTGCTTTTTTTGTTGGTTGAGAAGAGCTTAGAGGCAGATCTAGACTGTCACCTTTCAAGAATCCCCCAGGAACTGAATTTCTCTCCTAGATATAAAATATAATTTAACTTACAAAAACTAGATCAGGTAAAAAAAAAAAAAAAACTGATCAGTTGCTAACAGTCAGGGAAATTAACCACACCTACCTGGATATCATCTGTTCAAATGTTTTGGAATAATGGAAACAAAATTTCAGGACAATTCAGATTTTTAGTTCACTGATGTTTTCAGTATCATCCATGCATTTTCTCAGAAATTATAAAAAAAAAATAAAACAAACTACCATATATTCTCACCTGGAAGCAGGAAAGTGTTTTGCATATTCTTAACAGTATGACTGCTTTCTTGGCCCATGTAGGCATTTTCAAATTTTCCTGCAGGAGTTTACTTTAAATTTAGTCCTCAATTACTGAACATTGCATCTGGCTGGGAGAAATGTCTTGCATACTTTATTTATTATATGTTATTTGGAAGGCTGTGCCTGGTTGCTCAGAAAGTACCCCAATGTCATTTCAAAGAGCCTAAATATTCTCACATCAGACTTTAGCCTCACTATTAACCTCAAGCACAACACTTTTAGATCCATAAATATAGGATTTCCTTTAAGCAATTTTAGAGTCACACACCTAAGCACAGATTGCATTCACTTCAGAGAACAAAAGAGGTTATTGAAATTTACAGGTTTATAGGGCCTAAATACAAGAACTGGAATCTTAATTTATCCCCTAGTTGTTGTTGTTGTTTTTTTAAACATAGCAAAATTAAATTAAAAGTGAGAGCCCTAAAGAGATGAAATAATCCTGATGCAATTTTAAAAATTGGTTAACTAGATCATTTTGTAGGGTCCACATGAATCAACTAGACATCCCAAAGGGAGTTTAAGGGTTTAAGTGACTAACCAATCTTTCAGTGCCCTAAGGCTATATAATACAATTTGCATGGACAACATAATAACTATTTTGCTTTTCCCCCAAAAGAGATTGAAATGATTTATATAAATTAGACATGACTTACATCTTTTATTTAACATAGACCATCTGGAATACATATTGAACACATTTGAAGCATTTTGTTTAATTTACTTTAGTAATCCAAAAAGTCATCCTATCTATATAGTATTCTCCCTGACTTCCATGTTTTTGCTTTTGGTGGTTTTATTTACCCACGGTTAACTGGCATCGTCATGGATCAATGATCCTCCTTCTAATGCACTGTAGCTTAATGTTGAGTTACAATATCTATGTCATTCACCTCGCTTCATCTCATCCCATAGGCATGTGTCACTTGTGTCCCCACAAGAATGGAAAGGACAGTACAATAAGATATTTTCAGAACAAGGAACTACATTCATATAATTTAATTATTGTTCTATAATTACCCTATGTTATTATTAGTTATGATGCTTAATCTGTAAGTTAAACTTCATCATAATCATATTACAAAGGAAAAAAATAGTCTATCTAGGTTTCAGTAGTGTCAGAAATCCACGGAAGCTTAGAACATATCCCTACAAGCAAGGGGGGCACTATTATATTAAGTAAAGTATCCAGATAGGTGTTAACTCACTCAAGAAACTCTTGTTTGTCCTTTCTGAATGACTGGCAATGTTTTTTTTTTTTTTTTAACACTAGGGAGAAAAAGAAAGCCTCGCTTTTGTAAAGTGGGAAAGAAAATGGAGAAGAAATTGACTCACACACCCAAGGTCATCCAGCAACCAGTGGAAAAGCCAGGGCCAGAGATTCCTCTCCATGTCCCAGGGCTCTGTGTACTAACCAGAGCACAAAGTCTGCCTTACAGCCTGGGGGCTTGCAAAAGCCAGGATAACATGCTTAATGGTAGCAAAAGAAGGAAGGCGTGTATCAAGTTATCCTCAGAAAAGGTTTGGCAGGCGCCTGCTTACAGGGGGAAAAAATGACAGCTCCAGCTGGAAACCTTTCGCACCCATTCTCCAAAACAAGTTAAGTGATCCAGGCAAATCCAACTTCTTACTGTATATTTCTGATGAGAAACTTTGGGGAGACAATTGGTAAAATCGAGAAATGGTAAATATTCATGATTCACACACTATACACTTACTTGTCACAGTATCCAATCTACCATCCATCCAAACTTCTCACCTTCATTTTGATTAGTCGACTAAAAGGAACACCTTGGTTCAATCCCTAGCACCACAAAAAAAAAAAAAAA
>PVLC010031405.1:0-18730 GCA_004027655.1 Graphiurus murinus
ACCTAAATCCAACAGTCTGACCCCAGAAATCATACTCTAATCATATGGGTTGCTTTCCCTTAGGGTATGTGCCGTGACTAAAGAAAATAAATAAAAGACAATTTGTGTTTGTGTGTGTGGTACTGGGGATTGAACCCAAAGGCATCTCTGAGCTACACCCTGAGCTTTCTCTTTTAATTTTCTTTTTTGAATTTTAAAACAGGGTCTTGCTAAGTTGCTAAGGATCTCAATAAGTTGCTGAGGGTGGCCTGGAACCTGAGATTCTCCTGTCTCAGCTCCCCACCACCACCATCACCAAGTACTGGGATTACAGGCATGTGCCAATATTCCCAATTTAAAGGGCAATTCTTAAAGATGCATGCACAATGAAGCAATTAGTACTGCTTTTTGTTGGGGTGGTAATACTGGAGATTGAACTCAGGGGCTCTCTACCTCTGAGCTACACCTCAGCCCTTTTTAAAAAATGTTTTTGTTTTGGAACAGGGTCTCCCTAGGCTAGTGAGAGTCTCATTAAGTTGTTGAGACTGGCCTTGAACCTGAGATCTTCATGTCCCTACCTCCCAAATACTGAGATTACAGGTGTGCACCACCATGCTTGGCTGATAGTATTGCTTTTAACTTGTAAATTTTACTAAACCTTAATCTCTCCTGTTAGTTGTAGCCTATTGCATTTACTTTTTAAAAAAATTAGATTTAGCTATATTTAGTGTGAGCTAATATCATTTTTCTGTTCATGACTGCTGTTCTGAAAGGATTGAATCCTCCTGGATTATGTCAGTTACAGCTAAAGTGACCTGTGCCAATAGTCATCAAAACACTAAGAATCACAGACCTCATTTCAAGAGCTGCTGATAGGAGAGATTACTTTTTGCACATGCTTTTTAGTTGTGATTCTCTTCCTCAGTACAATAAAGATTATCTAAAAGATCTTTTCAGTTTGAATGAAAGAAACCTCCTGTGATTAGTATAAGGAGACCAAGGAGTGTATAGCACTGTAGTCTACCATATTACCGTATTATATTTGGTGGAGTGGGACCAAGGTGAAATTGTCCTTTCTGATCGCAATTAATAAAGATCAACACTAACTGGAGGTAATTTGCCATCTGAAGAAATGACTTGTTTACCTTGCAAAAAGAAGGCCGGGCTTGAGCCCAGGTTCTAGCTGGACTCTGCAGCTGACCAGGCTGCCCTCTGGTTGTCCCTGCCTATCAAGTGGTTTTCCCTGAGGTTCTCATTCACTAAGCAGCTTTCTGACCTGAAGTTTTTCTACTGAATTCACTTCAGCAGCCATTTTTTTGATACCTGAAGAAGATACAGATGCCGTTCTTCTTAGAAGTCTTCCACTGCAAATCCATCCTCTGACATTTTGGCTTCCAAATCAGATCTTTTTGAGTTGGGTCTGAATTTTTTCTCGATAATTTAATCAACTCTGAGCAAGCTGATACGTTGGAGATTCTGGACTTGCTGGGGGGGAGCTGCCCTCCGCCCATGTCACCTCCCAGGCCTTGCCCTGTTCCCAGCCTTTCTCCCACAAGTTGACATCTGTGAGCCACAATGCCCCCCAGCAAAAAGCCTCTGACCATGGGACTGCCTGTCTTTAAAGATACATCTTGATCTTGACATGCATCAAAATGCATATTCCGGCTTCAGAGGAGTGATGCCTAAGGTGGTTCTGAATGATGGGATGGGAGAGGGACAAAATGAAAGATTCTTTCATTCTTAAATAGATTGAGCATGCATTTGAATGCCTAGAGGGCAGCTCTGATTGACAGAGAAGAGATAGATTGGGACAGAGGTTAAAGGTGGACAGAGAGGTTTCAGAATTGTCAATGCAGTCATTGTCACTAAAGCATTCAGCCAAAAGAGGCCACTCAGAGAAGTGGAGAAAAGGAAAGATGCTCCTGGGTCAAGGACAGTCTCTTCTAAAAGAAGTCGGAAGAATTGGTGAGAGAAAGAAGGATGAATAGAAAGAAGTAGCATCTATAATGAATGCTAGGGCTAACTAAGAATGCGAGGGACTTACAGGGTAATTGAAAGAAAGAATGTATTGACGTTAGGTGAAAATCAATAGCTGTTAATTAATGCCACCCCAAAGAGTAAAGATAAAGGGGGCCAGGAAGGGGATGATTATACAAAATAAGGGCATTCCTGGTTGGACTGAATTATACACCTATTGGTGGTCAGGGGAACTATGCTATTTTTCAAAAATAAATCTAATGAGTTTATGAGTAAGCCAGCAGCTCTTCCTATCAAAGCAATAGTCTGCCTTCATAAATAAAACAATTGCTATCACCTCAGCATGGGACAATGGAGAGGTGACCCTGACACCCATCACCCATAAGGCAGCTCACTGGAAGGCTTCTCAAATCTCACACTTATGAGCCTGGCTCTGCTCCATGCAATGACTTCATTCTGCTAACTAGCTTCTCCTGCAACTGGAAATAGCAAATCTGAAAGTCTCAGCTTAGAATTCCATTAGACAGAAACAGAGAAACACAAATTTTAAAAAGAGAAAGGTTATTTTAGAAGAAAGTTGTCATAGTTGGAAGATGTTTATAAAGAAATGTTCACACATGTAATGGGAAGATGTTAGCTTTTAAAGGAAGACAGAGTACTAAGGGTAGACAGAATAGAAAAGACAAGTTTGGACACTAACCACCTTGTGCTAGCAATTTAAGTTCTCAGATAGCATCATGAGCGTAATGAAGTGGTCTCAGGGACCACCACAAAGAAGGAAAAACAGCGATGATGCCAGCTTATGTGATGTTTTCCTTTTCTATCATCTAAAAAAGAGGAAAGAGATACCCTTTCCCCCACCCCCCAAAATACTGACTTCCCTAAGAAGGACACCATTAGCAATCTCAATGTCTGGCAGTCTTTCAGTATATTCATTCTTAATTTTTTTTACAATTTTGTACTCAATTTTGAAGCAAACTTTTGAAGACATTTAGAAAGGTTGATACTTGAAATCATAAGACTACCAACCCGACTTCAGGACACTGTCACAGTTATTGAATCTTACAAATAATATTAACATGAAAATTGAACTAACTTGAATGTAAACTAATGACAAGAGAAATAGTATTTATTTTGTGCCTTGTCAGTATGTTATTTTAGAGCTCATTCTTGATTATCAGCGAGCTAATCTTTCTTTCCAGTAGTAACAACCTGAAGAAGTGTTCTAATTTCTGCTAGAATTTTGGTAACAAGAGTATCAGGTAAAGTTTGTCTTCCCCTTCATTTTCAGGGTTTTGTTCTTGTTGATTTCTATCTTCATAATGATGATTATTTAGTTCTGGATTAAGCCCCCCCTTTACCTAATTTCCTCTGCTACCACTTCCTCCCCACCACCACTACCACCTGGTAACAAATTCCAGGTTTTAGGCACACCTACCTATTAAGGAGGAAGTAGCCTGAAAACAAGCACTGTGCCTATGAATGCCTATTTCAAAGGGGGAAATCCCAGCAGTTAACCAACAATAGACATCAATACTGGAAATAGTTACTGGAGAAAGCTTGGAAAAATGAAGCATGCTTTTACCCCTTCATAGTAGACTATTATTGCAAGAAAACCAATATAAATTACTAGACCAAAAAGGGCCACCAGGAAAATAAATCACGAGCAGCAAATAAAGATTCAGCATTTGTCTGGTGGTTTCCTTGGGAAGTAGATGGGGATAAGAGGATTTTCATGCCTCGGGTTTATTGGGACATGCAACCAGAAATGACACTTGTGAGGAAATGAGAAAAAGGTTTATGCAGAGGAAAAGATAATGTAGGGCAGCCAGAGGCTTCCCTGATGCCCACTAGGCATTTTTAGAGATGCCCTGACCAAGGAGCTGGGGACTGGAGCAGCTATTAGGTATGTGGTATTTCTGGGCAGGGACAAGGGCATCCCTCTTTAATCCTAACAGTTCCTAAAAAGGACTCATAGCCTTTCCCATCTTGCTGTCTTCCAGGCCACCTCTTGAGTGGCACTGCAGGGCAGAAGTAGTTTTTACCTCCTTTTTTTTTTTTTTTTGCCTTGGACTCACATACCAAGTAAACCCATTTGTGACTCAAGCTTAGCCTTCTCACTCCTCATCAGTTAGTTATCAGGGAAGTTGCTCACGCAATATTGGTGGTTGCATGGAGTCTGTGTCACCTGCTAATGCAGCTCAGCTTTGTTCTCTTTGCCTGCTCCTACCCCTCTCATATGTGCACTTTTTCCTGTCAGGATGGATTGGACTGGGCCTATCTGATTTTTTTTTTTAACTTGGATCTAGAGGTTCATGTTGTGCTTTTCTGCTAAGTGATTTTCTGGGAAGCATATGCTGAGCCTCACCCCCAGCCCTATTTTTTTGAAACAAGATCTTGCTTAGTTGCTGAGTATCTCACTAAGTTGCTGAGGCTTGCATTGAATATATAATCCTCTTGCCTCAGCTTCCCGAGTACTGGGATTACAGGTGCAGAGTACATATTCTTAAAGGCAAAGATCTTCAACAAAAATTAGAATCACAATGACATAAATCACCCCCAAACAATGGTTTCAAGCACATCTTTATAGCTCTGAGTTACTACCTGGTGACATCTGAGCTTCCTCTGACCTGGGAGAGGTAATGAATTCCAAGGTATTCTGGTAAAATTGTAAGCTTTTAGCAAGCCAAATGCTCCACATAATTAAACATAGATTAGGGGGGTTCTGCCTAAACTCAGAACGAAAAAGTATAACATATGGCTCTGGTGTCAAATTTAAAAGAAAATTTGTAGGAAGAAGTGTGCCTATCTGGAGGCAATTGGCCATAAAGCTTGTGGAAAGAAAATTCTGGAAGAGTGTCAAGGTTAAAACGCAGAGTTGCATAGATGATCCAGAGTTTTAATGCTGGAAAATCTCTCTTCCTCTTCTATCACCTTATATTCTTCCTTTGCAACCTATTTAGGCTTCCTATATCTATTCCATGAGTCTGAAGTTTGAAATCTGGAATGAATATTCTAATGAAAGGGGAAGCAGAGCTGAGTTTTTGACTCAGCCTTGTGCTTATTTGCAATATGAAATAAGTGATGATAGAGGACAGAGAAGTGAAGGAAAAAAAATAAAATTATCCTACTTAAATTTAATGCAGATATTTTCACCCATATTAAGGTGAGCTTCACTCACATATGCCTGTTCTTTGATTAAAAAGTAAGCAAATTAAAACAAAATCTTTCAGACTTTAAGTGGAAACTCTGAAATAAATATGTCTCCTTTGTTGAAATCAAGACTAGTCCTCTGTGTTAAGTCAGATTTCCATTACTATAGCAAATACCTGAGATAAACCAACTTATAAAGAGAAAAGGTTTAATTTGGCTCACAGTTTGAGAGGTTTCAGGCCATGAATATTTGATCCCATTGCTTTGGCCCTGTAGCAATCCATCATGGCAGGAGAGTATGGCAGGACAAAGCCTTCTCCTCATAGGTTGAATGGATGAGAGATAGAGATGGGGGTCCCCCAGCCCCTTCAAGAATAAAGCCCACTGCCCAGAAGACCTCCCAATAGGCCCCACCCCTTAAAGGTACTACCACCTTCCATAGCACCAAATTAAGCCATTGGGGACATTCCAAGTGTGAATTATGGCATCCTCTTATATAATGTAAAATTGGAAACCATTGTTTTGCCACTCATGAAGTCTCTACATCCCCTACTTTCTTACTGTGCTATAATAGAAAATAGTTACTTGATCATTGTCCCTAACTCCTAGCAGAGGACTCCTGAAATCCTGGGAATCTCCAAAGTGCTGAGCTTCTCTTTTATCAGTTGACTATCTTTTTGTGGTCCTTTTTCTAGACTTTCTAGTCTGTTCCTTTGATCCAGTTACCACATAGGAAACTGGATCAAAGCTTTTAAGTTGACTAGTATCATTCTGCCAATTTTTTCTTCCTTTATATTGTTTATATTTTCATCTTTCTGTATAAACTTTAGAACTAGTCTGCCAGTATCCGCAAAATGATTATCTGGGATTTTTAATGAGGTTAATTGAATCTATAGATCAAAGTTGGTATAATTGACATTTTGACAACATTGAATTTTCCTGTTCATGAACATGGAACATATGTTAGAATGGCCAATATCAGCCAGAAATAGTGGTCCATGCCTGTAATTTCAGCTACTGAGAGGTTGAGGCAGGAGGATTCATATGATAAAAATTTATTCAACAATAAAAATAAATGACTTATCAAGCCATTACTAAACATGGAAGAACAGAGCAGGCATTCTGCTAAGCAAAATAAGCCCATCTGAAATGATTGCCTACTTTATGATTCTTACTGTAATGACATTCTGGTTAAGAAGAACTAAGGAGACAACAAAAAGATCAATAGTTGCTAGGGCTATCGGGTAGGAGGGTCTAACAGGTAAAGCATAAGGTATTTTTAGGACAATGAAACTATAATGTATAGTATGGTATTATAATGGTAAATATCATTGAATATTTAGAGAAAAAGAATGGACAACATATGCAAATAGTTCCCTGCAAATTTAGTTAATAATAGTTAACTATTAATACATTTAGTTAAAATAATTTATTAATATTTGATGTTAATAAGGGAAACTATGTATAGGTAAGGTGGTGAGGGGGTGTATGGGAACTCTACTTTCTGCTCAATTTCTCTGTAAATATATAACTTCTCTAACAGTCAAGTCTAATAAGAAAAAATACAGGAAACATTCATATTACTAATAGCTTATAGTTACTGCAGGGGAGAATAATTCCTTATTACCTAACATCAGGGTGGCTGTGGTCCAAATAGGCTACATATTTTAGCTGTGTTTTGAACCAGAATCTTGAGCAATGGATGTAAAAATAATCGTAGAGAACAAATTATAATAAGAAGGTGGTTAATCACAAAGGTAATATCATAGTCATTCTCTACTGTAGGTAAATAAATTCAAGATAGGATGCTGAGGATTTTGCCATTAATTTGCTCTTCAGATGTTACTTAAGTTTCCTAGTTGCAGTCCTCCACCTACTCCTCCTGTTCCTACTGAACTCTTTTGTGAAATGGGTGCACAGATGCTTAGCAGCTGGGGTTGTATGTAAGGAAACAGGTTTATAATTCTGTCTCCCAATGAAATAAATACAAACTGTGGGTTATGGACGCTCCAGTTCTCACATCAGGGGCATGTGCTGGGAAAGCCGTAATGGCTACCACCCGATACAGGCAGAGGGAAAGCAAGAACGAAAAACGTCCCGTGCCTTTCTGAAAAATGATAGCTTCCCCACAAGACATGTGGAAACAACTGGTTTCCTGAATATGTAATGTCTCAGGGTGCAGACGAAACCAGTCGGCTTGACAGATAACAGCAAGGAGAGAAATATATGAACATTTCTCTTTGGGCCAAGAAGCAATAATGTGTCTTGCTAGAGTTACTGCCTCTATTAAAACGAGATACAGGATATTAATTGTATTACACAGGAGTTAGGAACAAGGGCTAGAGCCAGGCTCCAAAACAGCATGGAAACTGTCACTTCCCAGCTCAGCCTTCCCTAATTAAGTCCCAATGGGGGTCTCTGTTTCCTTTAAGTAATGTGTACTCCTCAGGATAAATGATACTTAAACACAGAGAAGAAATCCTGCATTTAAATTGGTCACCAATTCAGACTCTTACTAGAGAGCAATGACTGGATCATCACCCACCTCTCCAACCCTGTGTACCAGTGTGTAATGGTGAGTTACTGGGTTCTCTGCCCTCAGAGCAGATCATCATTGTTGTTAAGACCTAAATCCTCAAGGGTGGGTCAGAACCAAAGGCCAGCTGTATGATGCTACATAGGAGACTCAGTCTGCGAGGAACTGGACCAGAATGGTGATTGTTCATTAGCCATTTTTGTCATTTTCAAGTTAGGCAGTTTGAGGAGTGTTTCAATCCCTTGAAAGTTTTAAGCTAAATGTGATACAGTCAGCCTCCCAATCCATGGGTTTTCCATCCACAGATTCAGCCAATCACAGATAGGAAATATTAGGGGGAAAGATACCATCTATATGGAAAATATACAGACTTTTGTTTCTTGTCATTGTTTCCTACACAATATAGAGTGACAACTATTTGCATAGCATTTATGTTGCATGAGGTATTATAAGTCATCCAAAGATGGTTACAGTAGGTGGAAGACTGTGTGTAGGTTATATTCAAACACGATGCTATTTTATAAAAAGGACTTGAACATGGAGAGGTGGGTGTCCTGGGACAGATGTCTTACAGATACTGAGGGACAGCCATATCCCTCAGTTTCTGCAGGACAGACACTTTCTTTTCCTATTCACTCAGCTGCATCTGTCTCCCTCTGATCCACTTGCCTTTCACTACTTACCTCCAATGTAAATCTTATTTTCCTTCTCAACTCCAGGGCTCAAATACCCTTTAGTACTCATTCTTCTTTTCCTGGGCTTTCTTTGACCTTATTAAATTTCCAAAGCCAGGAAGCAAAATTAAGTCGCAAATTGAGAAACCTCAAAAACAAGTTATATCCTAGTGGATATTTATTTTTTTCCTCTTTTTCAATACTTGAAAAAGAGGAAAAAAATAAAAGAAAATTTGTAGTAATTGCTTCTTTAAATTGACAAAAAATTTTCTATGAAATACAGATACAGAATTAAAGTTAACTAATTGAATTATAAAGACAGGCTTCCAGTTTCGGCATTAAATGCTCCTCGAGGACTGACTTAATAATTGTGATGTACATTGGGGGCTATATCTGACTTGAACTGGAGGTGAATTTCTTATCTAGAAGGAAAAGCCACGTTCCCTATTCAACTGGCCATTTTCCCTCCGCAGAGCCCCGCATACTTCCCCACTGCACTGTTAATAAAACAAGGAAGTCCTGGGAGTACATCTATTTTACTACACTATAATTCCATACAGTGGTGTCCAGGTTAAGAAAGCCTCATTAACAATTGCTAACTGAGCCCCTCCAGCTTTCCAAAAATTCATTGTACAGTAATGGAAAGAACATCGCAACTCCCACCCCATATCTAATTTCAAATGCCCTAAAGCAAAGAATAAGGGGTTGGACACACACACACACACACACACACACACACACACACACACACACACACAGTCTTATCTTTTGCAGTGCCAAAAACACCATCATTCCTGGGGTCACTATTTGTGACTGAACACCTGGTATGAGATTAAAAGTGTCCCCACTTTAAAGGTGCATGCTGTGTTCTCTGTCCTGTGGCACACAGATCTCCAGCAAATGGTTGATGGGAAGAATCTATTGCTTGCACCCTCTCTCATCTTGGATTATTTTTTAAAAATAAAGTGTGCAAGAAATTTCTCATGAAGCTGCCTAATATCAGCACAAATAGTTGTGTCCCATTTTATTTTTGCCATATTGGTATCATACATATTTGCTAGGATGAATAAAAAGCATATTTATCTAGCCCATCTTTGAAGCATTTTCATTGAGAGTTAGTTGATGATTAACATGTGTTGTCTCAATAATTAAGAGGTAACTAGGTCATTAAGAACTCATTAATCTTCAGAATTCTTTTTTAATCCCAGAGGATCATAGGAGATATTAGAAGGGATATGCTTTACTTTTCCATTGGAAATGAAATAAAATCATTATGATAAAAGACCTGGAGTGTGGACTTCATTCGGTTTATATTTCCACAGCAGAACTACCTATTACTTTATTTTTGTAAATTTTTTATTGTTGCATTTTAATTGTAAATCATAATGAGGTGTACAGTGAGAAACGTACATGCACACAGCACTTGGGTGTTTCCTCCTGATCCCACCCCCTTCCTCACCCTCCCTGTACATAATATTGAAATTGGTATTGATAACTTCATATGTGAACATAGGAGTATTTAAATTGTTTCCTTCATTAAGTCTCCCCTTTCACCTCCCCACCTCCATTCTTAGATCCCTTCCAATATTCTACTAGTATCTCCCCTCATTTACTTATTACTTTAGAGTGAATTTTTCATTTTGTCTCAAAACACATCCTATCTTCTAACAATGACCCATATATAAATATTTTTGTTAAATATATATTGGGGTTGGCAAAAAAAAATTATAATTTTTCTCCTTAGTTTCATGTGCACTTGAGTACTACAAATAATTCCGTGTTCATTGGTAACTGCTTGCCATTCTCAGAAGTCACTTCACACCTGTATGCCTTATTAATGTCTTCCCTTTTTATAGGATTCATTCCTTACAAATCTTTTCTTTTCTTTATCCATTTTCCTGGCTATCTACAATGTCTCCTCCAAAATGGAATGCGATTATATCGTTTTAAAATAAAAATTTGCTTCCTAAAATGTCACACAGCCATTAAGTCAAAATTTTTCCAACATCAAGAGCAAAGACTTTCATTAAACCAGTACTGAGTGATCCACTTTCTCACCAAGTCGAGAATTTCCACATTTTGCTGAAGGCTCAAAGCCATTGCAGCCAGTACCCAGGCTGGGCAGTAGAAAACAATACTCACCATATTTTACTGTAGCATGTTTTTAATGAAAAAAAATGATCTCAGAAGATGTGAGCCAGACAGGTCAGGAGACAGAGATATCCTGATTAGCCAAAGGGTGAGCACGGCATGGTGTCTGCAGCAGGACCCCAGCTTCCACTCCTGGCTTGGAGCAAATCAGCCAGTCAAAGTGCCCTGGGCCCTTACCCAGAGCCGGGCAGTACCGCCCATTAGCACCAGCTGTGAGGGCGAGCACCCTGATGGAGGCAATTCAACTCAAAGCCCAGCTGACTCCCCAGTCTGCTACCAGAAAGCACCATTAGGCTGCGAAATCCCTGTGTCTCCACCACCCTAATCAAGCCCAAATCAAAGACATACCCAGCAGCATGTAACTTATTCCTTTGTCATCCCTTTTGCCCAGCATCAATAATGAAACCACAAATCTAGTCTGCTCAGTGTGCTATTTTGATCAAGGGGAAAAAAAAAAAAAAAGACTTGTCCTCTTATACATCACAGTTCAATTTTATTCTGGAGGGAGACAAAAATTTCCCACCTAAATGCACATGATTTTATAAAGGTTGTTAAGGACTTAGTGGCTGGTACTTCCTTAGTTTATGTATTAGATAGCGGTCTATGAAAATAATTTTTACAGAAAATTTTATTAAACATTATTGAATCCCCTGTATCTCATGCCTCTATCTTTGAACTTCCACCTTTCCATAGTTTCACCAGCCAGGGAGTTCTAACTTACTTTTATTCATTCATTTATTAATCAGCGACTATGTATTTAAATACTCTTATGCCAGGCGCTGTTGTAGTTCCCATATCCTTAACCCTTGGAGCTTATATTCCAGTGAGAAGGCATAAACATAAGAGACAGTAAAATGGATCATTTCAGAGAGTGGTAAATGTTGTAAAGAAAACCACACAGGTGGTATTCATGGCTGGAGCATTATTTCTTCCAGGGTGATGACCAGGAGAGTTGTCTGTGAGGAACTGACGTTTAAGCCAAGACCTGAATGATGAGAGAGACAGCCAGACAACAGTCTAGGGCTGAGGACTCAGTCAGGAGCAACAACAAACACAAAATCCTCTGCTGCAGGCATGTTTCCAGAACAGACACAAGGCTAAATGCAGAGAGAAGGGGATGTGAGCTGATCAGACAAATGTGTAGAGACAGAGGAGTGGCTCCAGATTACAGAAGATTTTAGGGAACAGATTAATAGCAGCGTTTGGTTTTAATTGCCTAGGAAGTTATTGAAAGCACTGAAAGAGGGAAATGATGGAATCCTGTTGATTCTTCAAACATATTGATCTAACTGAAAAACTGGCAACGTCTCTTCTCATTCCCATGTCTGGGGGCTCCCCTTGATTTCTGTTTCAGCTCTTCTAGATAACTTCCCCAACCTGGTAAGCGCACTTTGCCCACGGGGTCCAGCTGCAAACCAAGCCTGGTTCTAATACCACAGAGAAAGCCCTGGGTGGTCACGGAGACTTTGCATGAGGAACACACACTGCAGGCTTCACTGCGGGCTGGCATCTGGTCTCCATCCAGTGTCTTGGCAAACGCGAATTTGCTTGGATAGAGAAAGCAGTAATTTCTCATTTAGACTTCCAGGCAATTGTGACATGTTCAGAGATCTTTATCTATTTCTAGGGTAGGGTTAATTGCTGCCATATATGAATTTTCCATTAAAAAATCAAAATGCAACAAAACCCACCAAACACGGCAAGCATGATACACATGGTTTGATGCTTTTTATCACGAAAGACTTCTCAGGTTCTTGCACTAGCACTTGGATATAATCATGAACATCCGTGTCAATGAAAGTAGGACCCAAGTTCATGAAAATGCAGTCAAGCAGCTCAAAATCTTAAAGATAATAACAACAGTAAAAACAAACAACTTCTAGGCATTTGTATAAATAGAGCTTTTCCACATTCCTCTAGGATTCATAGAATATCAGAAGGTCTGCTAATCACTGTATACAGAAAAAAAACAGAATTTTTATTTTGCAAATGGCATATTAAAAGCAAATAAATTCTAAACATAGATTCCCAAACTTATTGACTCACCTCCCTCTTTTCAGAAAAAAAAAAATATATATATGTATATATATATGTTTTAAAATATATATATATATATATATATATATATATATATATATACATATATAACTCAGCACATCCTTACTTTAGGGTTTCTACTACCTCCACCGACCCCTTGTTTTTATTTAATGCCATCCAATTGCACCTGAGGCTACTACCACCTCTCTTTGGATTGGTCTAGCATCTCCCCTCAAGGGAGGTATCACATACTTTGGGAATCTACGCCCAAATTGTAAAGCTTGAAAATACTTAGATCGTGAGAGGGAGCATGATTTAGTCCTAATAAGTTGCAAACTTGATAAAACAAAAAGGTCATTTAATATACATTAAAAATGTAATGCATTAAAAAATGTAAAACTTGTTCAAGAATAGAATATTCAGCTCCTTCTAGCAGAAACCCAAAGGCAGATTAGATTTGAAGGCCAGAAGGGCAAGAGAGCTCCGTGAAAGCTGGAGTTGTCTGTTGGGTTGCACAATGTGTATAAAAAATTGATGTTTTATACTCTCTGTACAGCAAGTTAATCCTTTCAGGAATAAGTATTGATTTACATTTCACATCTAACTTTCTTAGCTTCTGTCAAATTTAATGAATGTTGATGCAGTTATTGATTTCTCCAGCAAAAGGAAATTAACAGGACATTGTCCAATTTTGACCTTTACTTAATGAGTCGTGTATACATCAAAAGTCTTTTAGAACATCTTGTTGATCAGCCAACGAGCTTCAAAAGCAGTCTACCTACCCCCCAAAATTCAGGCTTTAATGATCCCCCAAACTTATAATTGCTGTAGGGATGGGGTTCAACCAAAATGCAAAAGGGGGCAGTTTCCTTGCTTTGGCCTAGGCAAGGAGAATCATGAGTGGCTGCCAAAAGGCAGAAAATGGCATATGTCTACTTATAATTCAAATACCATCTTTTATTACAAGGCCCTGAGGGGAGTTTATTTAATAGCAATCCTGAATAAAACCTCTGGCCATGCACCTTTATATCTAAAAATAAGTCTCAGCGCATGTTTGTTTAACTCACTGCTACTGGAAAAAGCTTGACTTTCTTTGTGAGGTCTTTTTAGATAAAAATTCAGTTCCCAGTCATAAAAAAGAAATGCATGCATTTCTGTTGATCGGCTATGTCTAATTATTCATTTCTTTTTTTTTTTTCTTCAATGTGAGCTGTGTCTAAAGGATCAGGGTGCATGGAAGTCATCAAATAAATGTCTGTTTTTTTCTCCTTCTTCTTCTATAAATGCCCTTACAATCCCAGCTAGGTACAGAAGGTGAAACGATAGGATCAAATAAATGTTCCATTTAATGTCACATTTTATAAACTCTAAAAAGCATCTATATTTTATAGTATTAGGTGGTTCTTTCATATCAACCTGCTCAAAAGTACTGACTATTGTGAAGTCCTACATGGGGTGTTATATAAAAGTGTGATAATAGTATTTATTATAGCAGGCTTTTGATAGCCTAAAGTAAAGGTTATTGGTCTAGGATTTTAAAAGGTTCATACATTTTGCCAAATTAATACATTTTGAAGCTCTTTTCAATTCTCTGCTTGACATCCCTTCATATTTAGATGATGGAGTTCTCAAATTCAACAGGTCCAAGTACAAACAGAGTTCAGAGGTATTATGAAATGGGTCAAAGGGCAAAGAAATAGGAAGTGGTGGGAAGGTGACTGGACCCTGTGAACTGGTCAAGTTCAAGAGATCTACCAAGTGTCTAGTAAAGGAAGGAAAGTCAGTACCCACTCAGGAGAAATATGGAAATGAA
The DNA here is from genome assembly GCA_004027655.1 of Graphiurus murinus. Classification (NCBI taxonomy): domain Eukaryota; kingdom Metazoa; phylum Chordata; class Mammalia; order Rodentia; family Gliridae; genus Graphiurus; species Graphiurus murinus. The sequence goes on from PVLC010031405.1 coordinate 14,321, forward strand.
TTCCTTGATCCCTCACAAATATGGTTTCTTTAAAATTCATAAAAAATAAAATATTCAAATTACATATGGTTTTCAGATGTGTATCACTCAAAATAATGGATACCTATAAATACAACTGTGAATAAACATTTCTTTGCCCTAAATGCATTTATTTGGTCTTTTAACATTACTCTGGATCTCAAGCTACAGTGGAAAGTATCCTGGTGAGCTTGTAATGGTACTCACTGTCAATAATCCTAATTATACTTAAGAAAATATTGAGGAAGTACTTGCTTCAGTAAGTTCTCTCAAGTATATTTCCTAATATTTTGGCTCTAGTACAATCATGAGTTCTCTTTAAAATCTGATTTTTTAGTCTGTAATGAATACAATAGATGTAAATGAAACTGAAAACAGAATGGAGGGGATAACACTTTTTTCACACTCTTTGGCAAAAAAAAAAAAAAATTCTCAAAACCCTATACAAAAATTATTTTAAGTAAAAGGCTTATCATCAAGACATTGACCTGATTTCAAGGTCAAATCCCATCTCTGCCAACCTCCTTAGAAACAATACTGACTTTAGTTGTACAAAAAAAAATTGAGGTCAGCCAGTTTTGCCTAAGAAATTCCACTCCGTATCGTGAGTCATACTCTCTTCAATTAGATTTCGTTATGTTACCCAAAAAGTAGACTAAAAGAACATTATTGTGTGGGTGAGAGATATGAAGCAGTAGAAACAAATTTTCAATATTTGAAATATTTTTTTCAAATATTGAAAATATTCAATATTTGAAAAAATTCAATAGTTGAAATATTTTTTAAGATATTTTAAAAATAGGTTAAGAAGTCATATGGGATGGAAGAACTATAGTCCCTCCTGAAGCAGGGAAATGACATCTTGAGATTATTTTTCTAGTTCAATGAATCTATAATTTTATTTCTTAAATGCACAAGCAATGCGTAAAGACCCTTTAAAAGCTATGGGATTGGGAATGGTTTTATTTTTATACTAATGATACATTGTGGTCACATGATGTTCTTCCCTCTGAGGATCTTGGAGAGCTTTCTTGACATTTTCTAATTAACTTTCCTTGCATTTCTCAGAAGCATGCATAAGGCACACTTTATTATCCACATTGTAGGCATAGCAAAGCTGAGTGCCTAGGGATTTTTTTTTTTAAGTGACTCTGCTCTTATAAAGCTCGAATACTCAAATTAACAAAAGGTTTGCTATCCTTACTGAGGCAGAATTGACAGAGAAGGTAACCGCTTGTAATCTAGGACTTTCAGAGATGAAAAGATAAAAACACTTGCATTTTTTAGAGTACACTCTGGAATCTTGCGTGGGTTCTGCCTAATGTTTACAGCACAGGGATCCAAGGGTGACTCCGAAGGGCACTTGCAGAGGATAAGACTCTTCAAAACCAGGGGATGGCCCTGGTTATGCATAGTGTGGGGCCATTTGTCTAAACTAGTTGTTTTGCTGTATTTATGAAACTGTAATTTTTTCAAAACTTGTCTATATTTGTTAAGAAGGGACAGTATGAAAATAGATGGATGGCAATTTAAAGGCAAATTCTGGTAAACAAGGCCCGTTTCTGTTTGGAGGTGGCACACCTTGAAACTCAAATGATGTACACCACCCTCATATGAATGCGGAAATCAAAGCTCCAAAAGTCAAAAAACTCCATGAAAACCAAGATTATTTATTGTATTTGTTGGTTTTTGTTTATTAAGTTTTTTCTGACTTCCAAATCAAACATGAAATTAAAAAAAAAAATTGGGGGGAGGAATGAGGAGAATGTAGTCATTGAGAAATATAAATGATTGCACAAAAATTAAAGCAAAGAGGAATTTCTCCTAATTTTACATTTCATTTTATATTTGTTTTATTCATTTATTCATTTTTTAAAGAATGATCCAAGTTTGTGATTGAGGGAAAAATCGCATAATAAGCAGCTAAGAATGATCAGGCCTTAAGTAATATGGAATCAAGCATAAAAATAATAAAAAAACAATTTTTTATTCAAAGTGACAAAGGCTTAGACTTTACTTGCACAGGAGTAAGAGCAGAAGAGATATTAACACAGAGAGGGTGATAGCAAAAAAGGACAGAAGATGAACAATAGCTAGATAGCTATATACATACACACACACACACACACACACACACATACATTGACAGACAGACAGCTGTCAGGGGAGAAAGTCTTTTCCAGAATGACCCAAAACTCCTACAGAATTGACCCTGCTAGAGATAACAACTATAACCTCTGTGGAAAAACATTTAGAAATTAACTGCTTGAAGGTATTAGAGAATCAACAGAAAAAAACAATTCAGAAAGAGGTACTTAAAAGAGGGGAATTATAATGGATAGAATTATGTCCCCCTAAAAGACATGACCAAGTCCCACCCCAATACCTATAAATGCAACTTCATTTGAAAATAGGGTCTTTGTGGATGTAAGCAGGTTGAGACAAAGTCACACTGGATAACTAGTTTCCTGATAAGAATGTGAATTTGCACAGGAGAATTGCACCTGCTAATGGAGGTGGAGTTTGGAATGATGTGTCCTAAAAGTGGTTGTCAAGATTTGCTAGAAACCAGGAGCAGGCAGAGGAGGATTCTTCGGTGGAGCTTTCAGAGAGAAGGACTCTTTTGACACCTTGACTCTATATATTTATATCCTCCAGAACTGTAAGAGACTAGTTCCTTATGTTTTAAGCCACTACATAAGCCAACACATGAGCTAATACATACAGGAATAATACCACATTTCTTACCCTACCACTTTTTACCCCAAGAGTAGGCTCTAGTAGATCCTGTGGGAGACTTTCAACTCCAGTAGAGAAGTATCAATGGTGCTGGTTTGATAAATCAGAACTGTGTTTGGGGCCATCTCATCCAGTGGAGGAATAAAGACATGACTTCCAGAAAGGAGAGGGTCAAAGAAGGGGAGCATCAACCTCTGTGTGTGCAGCCTGCCTGAGTCTCTGGCTGACCTCCATGTGACCATGCATGATTCAAATAGACATATTGTGCAAACTACCAGCAGCTCTGGTAAGACTGAAATTTGAGCTGCTATCACCTCCAGTGAGAAATAAACAGAACCCAGAAGTTTCCTTGTGAGTGAAGCCTGGTTAACAATCTGCAAAAACACGCCCAAAGCTCTTTAGAGAAACACAATGGTTGCAGAGTTTCGATGAGATGTGATTCACAATGTCCAGGATATAATCTGAAATGACTCAATATAGGAAGAAAGAGCAAAACATCAGCTGTTCCTCACAGAACAAAGAACAGAGGCCAAGTCCAAGATTACCTAAATCATGGAATTAGTACAAAAGCAGTTATTATATACTGAAAGCTGTGAAGAACAATCTGAAAAAAAAAAAATCAATGAAAATTCTGAAACTGAAAAAAACATTTAAAATTTTTAAAATGTGCTAGATGTGATTAACAACAGAATGGAGATGATATAGAAAAAAAAAAATTCCATGGATTTGAACTCAGTTCAACAGAAATGAAGAACATGTAAGAAAAAGAAAATGTTAAATGGGCACCACTCTGAAAGAAAGGATTTTAAGACAACTCAAAAAATCTACAAAATACATAACTGGAATCTCAGGAGAGGAGAGAGAAAATAAAGCAGAACATATGCTAGAAGAAATAATGGCTAAAATTTTACCAAATTTTAAGAGTCAAAATTTGATACAAAAAGCTCAGCAAAACAGAACAAAAATGTTATATGCACATGTAAATATATATAAATGCACTATGAATCTCATTATATACCAGTAAATTTTTGAAAAAAACAAAGCTTAGCAAATACCAAGGAAAATTAATACAAAGAAAATCTCACTTAGGCACATTTTTGTCAAACTATTGTGTTTTCACATAAATGTTAAAAAGTTGGTCTGTTACTTTTTTTTTTTTTTGTGGTACTGGGGATTCAACTCAGGGGCATTCTACCCCCGAGCTATACCCCCAGCCCTATTTTTTATTCTTTATTTTGAAACAGGGTCTCACTAAGTTGCGGAGTGCCTCACTAGGTGGCTGAGGCTGGCTGTGAACCGGGATCCTCCGGTCTCAGCCTCCCAAATGCTGGGATTACAAGCATGCGCCACCATGCCCGGCTTTGGTCTGTTACTTTCTTAAAAAAAAAAAAAAAAAAAGTTACTGGGATTTTTATTGGGATTACTTTGAATCTTTAGATAAAATTGAGAAGAAATGAAATTATAATAATTTTGATATTCTCAATATGTGAACAAAGCATTCAACTTCATTTACTAACATTATTTTTAATTTTTCTCAATAATGCTTTAAAGATCCTCCTTCTATGCATTTGGTCAAATTTAGGCTTCATACTTTTTATATGTTAAATGTGTATATTTTCATTTCAACTTCCAATTGGAAACTGATATCATAGA
>PVLC010031406.1:0-18817 GCA_004027655.1 Graphiurus murinus
GCGCCGGTGACCGTGTTCCTGGGGAACGTGCTCATGTACTTCGCCTTCCTCTTCCTGTTCACCTACGTGCTGCTGGTGGACTTCCGGCCGCCGCCCCAGGGGCCCTCGGGCTCCGAGGTCACGCTCTACTTCTGGGTCTTCACGCTGGTGCTGGAGGAAATCCGGCAGGTGGGCGGCCAGGGCTGCCCGGTGGCCTTGACCAAGAGCAGCATGGAGCTGCCTGTCTTCCCAGGGTTCTGAGCCCTGATCCCATGTCTACACGGAGCGGGACCACAGTCTCCCTGACAGAGTCTGAGCCTGGATCCCGCCTGAGTCCAGACACTCGATGTAAACTGATCCTGGAGGTTTCTGTCCCCAGGCTTAGCCCTGGGCTGTCTTCATCCTAGCCACAGACTGGGTCCTGGGCAGAGAGAGAGCCCTGATCCTGCAGGTCCCAGCCTGGTCCGGCGGGGCCGGCCTGGCAGTTACCATCGGCCTGTCTCCCCCTGCCAGGGCTTCTTCACAGATGAAGACACAAACCTAGTGAAGAAGTTCACCCTGTACGTGGAGGACAACTGGAACAAGTGTGACATGGTGGCCATCTTCCTCTTCACCGTCGGTGTCATTTGCAGGTGTGTGTGCGTGTGCGTGTGAAGCCACCGGGGCTGGCCTGGGCACCTGCCTGTTGGCCAGTGAGTGTGTCCTTGGGGAAGCATCTCCCCCTCTCCGGGTCCCAGCAGCCTCACCTCGCCCGTGTCCCCTCCAGGGTGCTGCCCTCGGCCTTCGAGGCCGGCCGTACCGTCCTGGCCATCGACTTCATGGTGTTCACGCTGAGGCTCATCCACATCTTTGCCATCCACAAGCAGCTCGGCCCCAAGATCATCATCGTGGAGCGGATGGTGAGCCCCGCCTGGGACCCCCACCCCGGGGGAGAGGAAGCCCCCACCTGTGACCCCTGACCCTGGGTGGTGGTGAGCTCTCCTATGTGTGACCCCTGACCTTGGGTGGTGGTGAGCTCCCACCTGTGACCCCTGACCCTGGGTGGTGGTGAGCTCTCCTATGTGTGACCCCTGACCCTGGGTAGTGGTGAACTCCCACCTGTGACCCCTGACCCTGGTTGGTGGTGAGCTCTCCTATGTGTGACTCCTGACCTTGGGTAGTGGTGAACTCCCACCTGTGACCCCTGACTCTGGGTGGTGGTGAGCTCTTCTATGTGTGACCCCTGACCCTGGGTAGTATGAACTCTCACCTGTGACCCTCGACTCTGGGTGGTAGTGAACTCCCACCTGTGACTTCTGACCCTGGGTGGTGGTGAGCTCTCCTATATGTGACCCCTGACCTTGGGTAGTGGTGAACTCTCACCTGTGACTCCTGACCCTGGGTGGTGGTGAGCTCTCCTATGTGTGACCCCTGACCCTGGGTGGTGGTGAGCTCCCACCTGTGAACCCTGACCCTGGGTGGTGGTGAGCTCTACTATGTGTGACCCCTGACCCTGGGTGGTGATGAGCTCTCACCTGTGACCCCTGACCCTGGGTGGTGATGAGCCCCCACTGTGTCCACTGACACGGCCCCCTCTCTCCCTCCAAGATGAAAGATGTCTTCTTCTTCCTCTTCTTCTTGAGCGTGTGGCTCGTGGCCTACGGCGTGACCACACAGGCCCTGCTGCACCCCGAGGATGGCCGCCTGGAGTGGATCTTCCGTCGCGTGCTGTACCGGCCCTACCTGCAGATTTTCGGGCAGATCCCCCTGGATGAGATCGACAGTGCGCACACCCAGGCGGGGGTGGGCCGAGGGTGGTGCCCAGCGGTGCCCAGGACCCATGGCTCTCCAGAGGGGCCTGCTGAGGTCGAGAGGGGGAGGCCTGTGGCTGGGCTCCCCAGCCCCCATAACTGCTCAGGGCAGGCTGGAGTCCCGGGTCTCACCTGCAGGCAGGGAGACCAGGAGGTTCCAGGCTGACCTCTGTCTGGGGAGGCCAGGCAAGCCCAGCTTTGGGTGGGCTGTGAAGGACAGAGAGATGGGCAGGCACTAGGGGTACAGAAGGTGTCACCCAGGCCGCCTTGACTTCCAGAGACCCCGCAGCCCTGCCTGCCCATTCGGACAGCGCCCTGGCTCCTGCTGGGGGTCCATGCACATTGTGCTTTGCTGGTTGTCATTAGAGGCGCGTGGCCTGCATGTGGCGTGGTGTCCCCTGGGCCCTGTACCTGGGGCTGCGGGGACTCGGGGAGCTTGCTCACAACATGTGGGTACTCCTCAGCGGTGATGGGGGAGCCCCTCAGCGGGTCTTGCAGGCTCCCAGGGTGGCGAGGATTCAGGGCAAAGCGTTGCCCAGCCCCTCAGGGAAGGCGGCCCAGAGAGGGGGTTCCGGGCTGCCAGCCCTAGGCTGTCCTGCAGCAGTGCCCCAGGCTAGGAGATATGGGGAGCAGGGGCCACTTTCCCAGGCTGGTGTCAGAGGGCTGGGGCCACCCTGGCCACGTGCCCATCCTGGCATGACGGGGGCCGGGGTGGGGAGGCCTAACTTCAACCTCCGTTGGGGAGGCCGCTAAAGAGGCCAGGCCAGCGATCGGGACGGGCGTGCGAAGGCTATTTGTCAACGGGTGACAGCGAGACTGGAGTAAACCCAGGCCTCCAGGGACGGGCAGGGGCTGGAAATTGCCTCCTAATTGGGGTGTTCCGTGGGCCCATTTCCTGGGACTGTTTTCTTAGCCCTGCCACCCGTGCCTTTGGTGTTTGCTCTTCCTCGGGGCACGGCTTTCCAGGCCATTAGTTTAAGCAGGCCCCTGCCTTCCCTCAGCGCCCTCCGCCTCACCATATGGCTTCAGAGGGGCTCCTCGGGGGGGCCGGGGGGATGCCTGGGCCAGGGCAGGGTGGGGGTCCCCCTTCCCGGGGGCTGCACACCTGTCCAGTCAGCCTGGCCGCGGGCCCTCCCAGCTGTACCGGGGACAGGCCTGGCCCAATAACACCCTTCTCCCCAGGGCTGGGCACCACCTGGGCAGGCGGGGGTGCAGATGGGCCCAAGCTTCGGGTGTCCCTGGCAGCTCTGTGGGCTGCTGCAGACACTGCAGGCAGAAGCCAGCGTGGCAAGCGTGTGGCCAGGGCTCCCCGGGCCCTCCAGGTTCAAAACCCGCTTGTGCTGCCCTGTGGAGTTCTTCTCCCATATAACTCCTGGGCTGGGAGAGAACAGAGGCGCCAGAAGCTCCCTCTCGGCCAGGGGGTCCTGGGGGGCCCGTGCAGCCCCTCCTCACACCACCAGCTTGTTCTCCCCTCCTGGACTCGGGGGGCCCAGGGGCAATTTAGTTCGCAGCCCAGCCTGGTGGCGCCTTCTCAAATCCCGGGGAGGGTGCGGGGTCTTGTTACCTCCAAGCCGCCTTTATAGGACAGATTTACGGCTTCACAAACACCGGCTCGGCCACCTCTCCCGGGCGCCGGGGGGAGGGAGGCGGGTCATGAATCAGTCCCAGGAGCAGATTCATGGGCTGGGGGCTGCCAGGGCGGCCCAGGCGGGGCAGGATGGGGCCTGGCACTCTCCGACTGCGGTACACCCCTCCACACAACACTCAATAATTCACTCGGGGGCCGGCCCGGGGCAATAACTCACGCCGGGACGACAAGGCAGGAATTTGCCCCAGAGAGGGAGACGCAGACACAGATCAGCAGGCCCCTGGCTACACACAGGTGGACCTCGAGAATCAGACACCCCCAGAAGCCCACCCCAGGGGTCCATCACAGCACAGAGGCCCAGAGGGGCAGGCACAGGAACATTCTAGAAAGCTCAGGAGAACCCTGTATGCTCACACACAGGCACACAGAAACGTAGGGGTGCACACTGGCACAGCCTGGGGAAGGCGGGTTGTGGGGCCAGGAACCCCCTCCCGAAAGACGGGAGCTGGAGGGGTGGGGGCGCTCACCCCGACCTCCTCCTGCCCTGCAGGCTGGGGGTGGGGGCTGGGCTCGGCAGGGAGAGCAGAGCGGGGGGCTGAGCTGTGAGTCAGGGCCCTTGGGGATACTGAGGCTGGCGGGAACTCAGCGCGCTGCGTAGAGAACGTTCTTGAGAGCAGAGCAGCCGGAGTGAGTGGCCGTCGGTGCCTACAGCGGCCTCGGAGGCGCAGGCTGGCCCCGGCTTGGGCACTAGGAAGCCTTATGTGGGTGGTGGTGGACTTAGTCTGTACAAAGACCAGCAGAAACGGGGCCTGGGGTTTTTCTGTCTCTGCCCCCCATGGCCCAGGGGCTCCCGGCCGTGCACCCAGGGCCCTGCTGGAGGATACCCAGCCGGGGTGGGTCACGGGGACCGGCGCCGGGCTGCCCATCTGCTGGGGCTTCTGTGAGGGACTTTCAGTGCTAACACTCGGGCGAGCCCGTGGAAGCCAGGGTGGTGGGGCGCCTAGCCAACACCCGCACCCTGGTGGCCTCAGCCCCAGCACCAAGACGCCCGGTCTGAGGGTGCCTGGTCTTTCAGAAGCCCGCGTGAACTGCTCCGTCCACCCCCTGCTCCTGGAGAACTCGCCCTCCTGCCCCAACCTCTATGCCAACTGGCTGGTCATCCTCCTGCTGGTCACCTTCCTGCTGGTCACCAACGTGCTGCTAATGAACCTGCTCATTGCCATGTTCAGGTGCCTGCGCTGCCCAGGCCGCTGCCTTGCTGAGCCTTGAGGGGTGCCCCAGCGGGGTGGTGGTGGGGGCCTTGCTCCCACTGCCTCTGGCTTGGCTGCTGGGCGCCAGCAGGGGGAGCCCCTGAGTCCTTGGTACCTCCCTGGCCAGGCCCTGCAGCAGAGGGGTGCAGCCCAGCCTGTGAGCCCACCCCATGCTGCGGCCACCCTCCCTCCCTCCCTCCTCCCAGAAAGTAGGCTCGGGTCTGCAGGATGTGAGTCCGAAGCAGAGGGAGTTCGGGGTCTCAGTACTGAAGGGGGCTCCTTCGGGCTCTGGCCCAGCTCAGGCAGCTGCTGGCTGCACACAGGGGCTAACGGGCGGCGGGCCCCCTCTGCGTCCCTGCAGCTACACGTTCCAGGTGGTGCAGGGCAACGCGGACATGTTCTGGAAGTTTCAGCGCTACCACCTCATCGTGGAGTACCACGGGCGCCCCGCCCTGGCCCCGCCCTTCATCCTCCTCAGCCACCTGAGCCTGGTGCTCAAGCGGGCCTTCCGGAAGGCGGCCCAGCAGAAGCGGGAGCACCTGGGTGAGGCTGCTCGCCAGGAGCCGCAGGTCCCCAGGGGCCTGGCGGCCAGGGGAGACCGGCAAGGGAGGCCGGGTCCTGGCACCCCGAGGCTGGGCTCTGCCTAAGCTGGCCGGGCCCCAGGTCCAGCCTGTGTCCTGCAAGGGGCCTGGCCGTCCAACCCGCCCCTGGACGCCCCGCACCTCACCCCGAGCCTGGGCTCTGCCCTGGAGACCCAGCGAGCTCTAGCCAAGGCTCCCTGCCTTCCCCTCAGAGAGAGACCTGCCCGACCCCCTGGACCAGAAGATCCTTACCTGGGAGACGGTGCAGAAGGAAAACTTTCTCAGCAACATGGAGAAGAGGAGGAGGGACAGTGAGGGGGAGGTGCTGCGGAAGACGGCCCACAGGTGCGGCGAGGCCAGGTGGACGGCAGCTTAGGCGCACCAGCCGCTGCCCAGAAACGTGGAGAGGGCCGGGTCCCAGTGCAAACCGGGCTGTTCATTCATCTCCCTAGACGGCAGGGCCAGTGCTGACCTGGGTCTCAGGGTGCCGCCAGGGGGCGGTAGGTGTGGGTATCCGGGACCTCTATCCTTTTCACTGGCGGGGTCCAGCTGGCTCAAAGCTGGCTGAGGCACTCTTGCCAGCGACGGGATCTGGGGAAACTGAGGCCGAGAGGGCAGGGACACGGCCCTCGAGCCCAGCAGCCCAGCCTGCTGTCCCTGGGAGCGGCTGTCGGGGACTTGCCTGCCCTGTAGCTGGGAGACAGGCCAGTGAGCAGGTGTCTCCCTGATGGAGGCTCCATCCTCCTCGCCAGGCCCTGAGCGGCCAGCCCCCAGTCCTCGCTCCAGGGGCTCCGCTCCTGACCTGCTGGTGGGTAGGAATGTCCACCCTGGGCCCGCTCTGGCTGGGGTCCTCCCAAGACCCCAGCCCCCTGGGAGGGCACAGAAGTGCTCTGTAGCGGGAGACTGGCCAAGTGCAGAGGAGTCCTGCGTGCCACTGGCCCCAGACCAGGGATGGAGGGAGAGAAGGAAGGGAAGGAACCCGGGCATCAGTCCTGGGCCCCGCGTGGCCTGGGGGACAGACGGGAGGGTGGGCGGCCCCGTGCAAGCGTGTGGCCCTCATGGCCTGGGCCGCCCTTGCTCCCCTGCAGAGTGGACTTGGTTGCCCAGCACCTTGGGGGGCTGAGGGAGCAAGAGAAGCGGATCAAGCGTCTGGAGTCACAGGCAAGCTGGCGAACCCGGTGCCCCGCTCTCCCCGGGGGTGGGGTGACCACAGCCCTGCGCCTCGTGTCCAGACTAACAGGCCTCTGTGGGAGTAAGGGCCTCGTGGACAGACCAGCGAGGCGCATGGTGTGTGCTGCCTGCCCCCCAAGTTTCATGAGAGACCGAGTGTCCTCCAGAATGGGTCCTGCGGACCTGAGGGGGTCCCACCCAGGGTCCTGCACGGCCCTCCTGCTGCATGTCACGCAGGAGAGCTGGACAGATGGGAGGGACCCGTCCCTAGTCCTGGGTTCTGCCTGGACCCTCCTCTCAGGTCAACTACTGCACGCTGCTCCTGTCCTCCCTGACTGACACGCTGGCCCCGGGCGGCGCCTCCTGGAGTAAGTGTGCGCCTGGGAGTGGGGAGAGTGGGCACGGGCTCCTCGACGCGGGCCTGGGGCAGGTGGCAGTGCTCTCTGCTGCCCCCACCTGTCCTGGAGGCCTCTTACACGCTTGGCTGGCACGTTCCTGGGATGTTGCTGGTGCCCCACTAGGGCACCAAGTTTTGGCATCCTTGGAATCCGAGGATGAGGCTGCACGGGCTCCAGGCCTCCCCACTCCGAAGGCCAGCCGCCCTGTCCCGGGGCTGCCCCAGCTAGCACTCAGTGGCTGAGGAGGGGCCTTTCTTCCCACAGGCTCTCAGAACGGTGACAGCAGGAGCCAGCAGCCCTCTGCTGGCCGCAGGGGACACCCGGAGGCTGGCCAGCCACCTTCAGACACCTGAGCTGCTTGGCCCGCCACCCCGCAGGCCCACCCGTGTTCCTGGCCCTTCACTGGCCATCCTGGGCCCTGGGAGCACATCCGTCCGCCACCTGCAGCAGAGCCCCGGAGATGTGGCCCTCTTGGCCTGGGCACTGACCACCTCTTCCTGGATGTATCCCTGTGAAAATGAATCCTCCTCGGGAACCCCCTGGAGGCACAGCAGTGTTGGGGGAGCCCGGGTCCCCAGCCAGAGCCTGGCAGGCCTGGACAGGAAGCAGTGGCCGGGCACCATGAAAGGGGGCACCTTCTGTCCAGGCTGGGCGCTGCTCTGGAGCTTGCCCGGCCCAACCTGTGTTACCTAAGAAACTGATTTTGAAACACTAGTGGTTATTTCTGCTCTTTAAGACCCAAATGGTCCTTCAAAAGTCAGTTGACCAGCTCCCGTCCCTCTGACCCGAGTTGGCTCAGGATGCACCGCAGAGCCCTAACAGTGGCCCCAGGACAGGCCACGCCAGGTGTCCAGTGCTGCTTTATCTCCAAAGGAGCCTGGAAACCACATCCCACCTGGCCGGGCCATGCTAGACCCCAGGGCTGGCAGAGGCCTCTAGGCCCCGTGCATCAGTAGAACCCCTGGGGGCAGCCCGCCTTGTGGCAGTGGGGTCCGGCTTCCCAGACTGCCCATCCACCAAACGAAGTGACCAGCCCCGTCGGCCCCTCCCTTGCTTGAGGACCCGGAACTCTGGAATGGGGGCAGCAGAGTCAGGGCCACGCCCGACCCTTGGCAGTACAGCAGACTACCCTGACCCCTAAGCCGTCACCAGGGTGACATGGCCACCTGTCTACCTCCCCTGCACCTGGAGGACCATCCTTGCCCCCGAAGGCAAGCTGGACTGGGACTAGAGGGAACAGCCTCTAGCACCAGCGGCACCCTGTAGTCAAGAGTCCTGGCAACTCCTGGGACGCCTGTCGCGTGCCCGTCTTCACAGCCTGCCCCCGCTCACACTCTGGCCTCCTTGTAAGGCCTGTGCCCCAACCCTACAGTCTTCACGTGACTAGGCTGACCCTGTGCTGGCTTCCAGACACAGATTCGGCCTACCCAGCCCATCAGGGGCTCAGGGCTGGACACTGGGCCGAGCTGCACCCCTGGAGGGAACCAGTCCCTCTGGGTAGATCTGCTAGTGACAAACACAGGCCTCGGCTGAAGACCTTCGAAGCAGCCCACACTATGTTGGGGAGGGTCGAGACAGGTTGGAAAGCAAACATGGTCCCCAAGCTACAGAGGGTGCTGCCAAAAGAGGCTTTGGGATGAGTGGAGCCCAGACAAACACGGAACTTGAAGACCCAAAACCTTTATTATCTCCCCAGACACTGGGGATCCAGGGCTTCCCTCGTCCCAGGCACCACCGGCTCCGATGGTATCTCTGCTTTGGAGAAGATGGATGTCCTGAGCCCACATTAGGCAGCCCACCGTCTTCCTTTCCCGGAAGCTGGCTCCCCTGGCAGCCTGGCTGGGCAGGCGGGCCGGGTGATGGTAGTGTGGCCGGGCTGGGTGTCCCCTCAGACCCCAGCCCCTGGGCCCTCGGGGCTACTGTCCCTGTTGCGGAGGTGTTCTCTGCTCCGCTTCTTGCTGCCGTGGAAACCAACTGTCTCCACTCCTGGGGGGACGGGCGAAGACCCAGCGTGGGCAGCCTCTGAAGGCGTCCCCACCTCCTGCAGCCCCTGGGCACCACCGCTACACTCTTCAGCCTCTGGGCTCCCGAGCCCTGCCAGGTGGGCCAGCTCCACAGGGCCCTCCCCGCCCACACCCGGCACCTGGCCCTTCTTCAGGACCCTCTTCCTCTCGGGCCTGGCCTCGCCCGCTCGGGCAGGTTTGGTGAAGACGACTCTTCCCTCCCCACAGCTAGAGGGATCCTGGTTGAAGGAGGGCAGGTAGTCAGCGGGGGCTGTCTGGCTGCGGGAGCCCAGGAAGGCCAGGGCAGCGGCCTGATTGCTCTGCTCGCTGGCCTCGGCCACATCTTCCAGGCTGTACTTGGTCCAGCGCTCAGGGTGTGCTATGTAGTCAGGCACAGAGGGCACCTTCGGGGGATCAGGGTGGACGCGGGCCCGGCCCAGTCCCCCGACTGGGGGCCGCTTGAACCCACCATTGTCACTCACGTTGGTCTGGGCTGTAGAGGGCGGAACCCGCCCAGCCGCCCCCTCCAGACTGTCAAAGATGCTGTGGCTTCGCTGGGAGAAGGTGGAACTCACGCCTCTAAGGAGAAATGGCTGCACCTCTGCAGAAGTGGGGAGGCCCCTGGGGGGCGAGGGGGGATCTTCAGGGCCTGAGTCCTCCTGGGCCTCCCCAGGCAAGCCCTCTGGGGACAGCGCTTCCACTTCACAACCACCAGGCAAGCTGAGATCCGAGTCTGAGTCGCTGAGGGAGGCGGTGTCAGAAGGCAGGGTGTCATGCTCCAGGCCAGGCGGGGTCTCGCCGGCCCCTGCCTCAGCCATGGGTCCAGGCCTCGCTGCACCTAGAGCAAAGCAGCCGGGAGTCAATCTGTGAGAAATGCTGTTTAGATCACTCCCTCCTGCTGACCCACCAGCCCTCCTCTCACCTGTCTGCTGTGTGCCTCTGATGCACCGTCTGGGTGGCAAAGGTGCGTCGGCTCCGGCCCAGCTGCGGAGCTGTTTGCTGGAGGAGAAAATCAACCATCAGACTACAGTGCGAGTATTCAAAAGAAGCGCCGGACAGGGCGACCCGACGCAGCTGGGCCGCAACACCTGCCGGGCAGAGGGCGGGGACTTCTCGCTCCGGCCCGCACCCTCCAGGTGGGCGGCCGCTGCGGTCCACCCCCCGGCCAGGCACGCGGCGGATACGCAGCACCGGGCGCCCAGGCCGCTCCAGGCCCCAGCCGCAGGGTCGCCGGGGACCAGCGCGCGCGTCCTGCTTAGAGCAGGCGGGGATACCCGCCAGGCCGTGGGCACCTCGCGTGTCCCTCGGAGGCCGCGGCTTTTCGCCAGGCGCCGGCAGCTCGCGCACCGGGAGCCACGGTCCCCCGTGGCCCCGCCCACTCGCGCGAGGCCCTCGGGGAAACCGAGTCCCTCGCCGTCGGCGCGCCGCGGTTCTCACACCCGAGGCACTACAACTCCCATAAGGCACTGGGCCGCCGCCTCGAGGCCTGCCGGGGCGGGCAACCTGCGCGCATGCGTACATGTCGCCAAAATGCTCCCTTCCGCGACGCTGGGGCGGGCCGGAAACCAGGCCGGAATTGACGAAAAGGAAGGGGCGGAGCCAGAGCCGCGATTCCCACAATGCTCCGGGTTACGGGCCGTAGAGCAGGCTTGTCGGCCTCTAGCGCCGCCTTCCGGAAGCCGCAAGAACAGCGGCAGCCTCGGGCCGGAAGTGCGTCATCGCGCATGGCGGGTTTGAACCTGTTCCCGTCAAACCCCACTTCCGGTCCTGGCCGGATGTCGCTACCGTTGCTTGTCCTGTTCTACGCAGTTTTTTGCCAGGGAATCTGGCGTGCTGGAGTCCGTAGGGCGGACCCTGGCTGACTCCTGGTCTCTCGGGTTGCCCGGGCGCGCCGCCTGTTCTCTCGGCCTAGGTTTCAGAGGTTCACGATCGTTGTTCCCCCGGGCTGTGCGCCCCCTGGCGCTGCGGAGCATTCCCAGGACCCCACGTCCATGTCTGGAGCAGCCAGGCTTGGGTGCTGTGGGCCTGGCGCAGCCTGTCCACGGAAAGTGGCTGGTCAGCTTCCCACTGAGACAGAGGCTCTCCACTTGACAAGCTCCGTCACCCCTGGCGACCCCCTGCCCCCCCCCGGGAAACACCTTTTGCCCCTTCTCTACCCGGAGCTGTACTGCCGACCTCCCTCTGCAGGGTCACAGACGTTTCCCTGCACCGGGGTCGGCTTTCCCGCATCCGCTGGGACACCAGGATCCAAGGACCCGTGTAGCTGGAGACACGGGGCAAGCAGGGCCGATTCTCAGCCCGGGATCTGCTGTGCACCTAATATTTTCCCCACACCCTTTCCTAGAATGCAGTCTTCATCCCAGAAGCCCACGCCAAAGGTGACACCCAGGCAGTAGCTCTGGCCAGATGTCCCTGGATCGTCACAGCACAGGGAAAGTAGAGAAGAGGGGGCTCTACTTCGACCCTGCAGCCCTCCGGTGCAGGGGGGCTGGGGTTAGGCAGCTTGTGTGGAGGTGACATGAATCCCAGCCAGGCCGGTTTCCTCCAGCGGCCCAGTCAATGTGCCAGACTCTTCCATCCTATGGCCCTGACTCGGGGGAAGCAGCCTGTCCAGGGGTGGGGGTGTCATGGAGACAGGAGAGTTTAGACACAGTATGTGGGTTGTAAAAGATCAAAAGGAAAAGACCCCAGAGGGGGCTGCCTAGGCCTCTCAGCCTCAAAGCCCCCGTTTGGCTCAGTGGGCTTCCAGGCAGCAGCTTAAGGTTTTCCCTGGCAGCCCCTTGGGCTGAGCCACCCACTTCAGTGGACGCTCACAGGCACCTAGACAGGCAGGGAGACACCCTGAAATGCTCATCCATTATTGTGCTATCAGGGAGACCTTGTGGCCCCACCCCCAGCACATTCTGCAGAGAATTCCCTGGCTGGCCGCCCCCTCCTGCCCATCTTTGGGTATGGTGTGTCCAAGGTCTGAGGTGGCAGAGAGGTCTAGGATGCTGGCAGTACCCCTGCGCCCAGCAGAGGCCCCTGCCCACCCTCTTGGGCCAGCTTGTCCTGGACGTGGTGAAGTCCAGAACTGACCTCTACCCTGGGTCTTGGCCATCACCGGCACAGAAGGGGCCCACAGTCCCATTAGCATGCCTGGTTTTCCTCCTTTATTAAATGACTTTCAAGATGTTGTAATTACAGTTGAAGGTGACATGTTAGAAAGGACAGGTGCATTGAAGGCATAGAGTGCTCACAGACCCGGCTCTTGAAACGGGGCAGGAGAGGAACAAGGACTAAAAAGGGGTGAGCTGCGCAGCCCACAGGACAGGCAGGGTGGGCAGACACAGCCCCGGCGTGGCCAGGCTGAGCTCTGGGAGAGGCCTGGCTCGGCAGGCAGAGCTCTCTGAGGGGCCCCGAAGCACAGGGTCCCCAGGGCCCGGGCCAGCTCCATCCCCCCACGCGCCACCTACATGTGATGGCCGGAAAGGTAACCGGACAGTTCAGAACAAAAACAAAACCTCCAAAGTAAAAAGGCTACGTGTAGCAGAGTAATACCAGAAACAGTATGTACATAGCAGAGGCGGCCCTGCAGCAGGCTCCGGGTCACTCTGGGGACGCTGCGGGGCCTCAGTACACTGAGCTGTTCCGGATCCCACAGCACAGCACCATGCTCAGGATCATCTCGAAGATCTGCGGGAAGAGGCAGGGCCAGGTCAGGACCCAGGGCCCTCGGAGGGGCAGCGCCCACCCAGCGGGCTCCCCCCCCACTCACCATGATGACAGCAACCACGATGGCAGCAATGCCGATGAGGTACAGCTTCCCCGAGAAGAGCTCGTCGATCTTCCGGTGGCAGTCCTCCTGCAGGGGCAGCCAGCGGGCAGTGAGGGGCCGGCCTCAGCTCCCAAGCAGAGAGGACGCAGGGCCATGGCCCCTGCCTGCCCCAGGACAGGTGCGGCAGCCCGGCCTCGGCCCGGGGGTCCTGTTCTGCCCGTTTAAGAGTAAATCCCAAGCACATGGGACCGGCTGCCGGTGGCCTTTTCCACCACGAGGCTTCGGTCACTGGTGTCACTAGTGTCCTAGAGTCACTGGTGTGACAGCTGTTCAGAGAGCAACATCCACGGGCTGCGGTGGCCTCGGTGGCACCAGCACTGAGGGAGCCTTGGGCCTCGCCACCTTCCTTCAGGGCCGTCCTCGGCCCCACCCAGCCCAGGGCAGAGCAGCCTGACACAGCCAGCTGCCTTGGGCACACCCAGGCCTGCCCCGCCCACCGCCCCGCCCCTTGACCCGCACCTTAAAGAGGTTGGTGATGACGTTGCTGCCCGAGGGACACAGGCTGTTCTTCATTATGGAGGTGGTGAGCGCAGTCAGCGTGTTGGAGCCACAGCAGTTAAGCTGCAGAGGGCGAAAGCACCTGGGTCAGCTCCGGGCAGGCAGGAGAGCGACCCAGAGCCCCGCCACCCGCAAACGTACAGGGCTGGCCTTGCTCCCTGCAGCTGCACGGCCTGGCCCCCCGCATTCTCACCCAGGGACCTGCCACAGGGGAGAGGGCACAGCCAGACCCGAGGCCAAGCCCCCAGGCACCCGGGGCCCCGGAGCCACGCCGTACCGTCTCGTGGAAGGTCTTCACCACGGCCTTGGCGTTGTTGGCCTCGTCGTCCACCACGGCCTGCTGCAGGGCCTGGTCATAGAACTGCTTCACATCCTTTGCAATCTGGGCAGAGGCGCAGTCACATGTAGCGGGGACCCTGCACTCGGCTTCCCCAAAGTGCTTGGGCCCCAATGCCGCCCCCTCCCGAACGCCCCCGAGACCTTCCTACCCTGCAGGTTAAGACCGACCCATCACCTCCAGCCTGGGCAGGGGGCCTGCCTCCCCCCACCGCGGGCTCCCCGGTGGATGCAGGCTCACCTGGTCTTTGTGGACGAAGCCCCAGATGCCGGCAGCCACCTCACAGGCAAAGAGGATCACCAGGCAGGTGAAGAACTGCACAGAGAAGGAGGGGCCAGGCTGTGCTTAGAGGACAGGTGCAGGTGTGTGCACATGGCAGCGGGGGTACGTGTGGGGCCAGGCTGGCAGGACCCATCAACCCAGTTCTCAACCAGGAATGCGCCCTGGGAGCCATGAAGGGCAGAGGCTAGCACAGACCCTGCAGCCAGATGTCCCGATGCTCATGGCCTCCGTACTGGCCCGGGCTCTGCAGGACGGCCGGCCGGAGCACGGAGGACGGGCTGAGGGGTCGTGGGTGAGAAGTTCAGGTGGCTTCAGCCACCAGGAAGGTACGCAGCAGTGTGCCCCCTAGACCCTGACCCCACATCCTTTCTTCTGCTCCCCGGGGGAAAGGGAACATGAAGCGTGCCTCAGTTTCCCCAGCTGGAGACACTGGCCCTGCCTAGACCAGCCAGGCCCTGGAAAGCACAGCTGGGCCGCAGTTTCCCGCCTGTGGGTGGCGCGCCCAGAGCTACCTAAAGCTGACCTCAGGAGACCCGACCCCTGTGATGTTTGTTGAGATTTTTTTTTTTTGGTGGTACTGGGGATGGAACCCAGGGGCATTCTACCTCCGAGCTACACCACCCTCAGTCCTATTTTTTATTCTTTATTTTGAAACAGGGCCTCACAAAGTTGCAGAGAGCCTCACTAAGTAGCTGAGGCTGGCCGCAAACCTGCAATCTTCCTGTCTCCACCTCCCAAATACTGGGATGACAAGCATGCGCCACCACGCCCGGCTTTGTGGGGATTATTTTTAAAGAGAAAAAGTTCTCCTTGGAACTTAGACTTAGGAACTAGACGTGATGGAAACCAATGTGCGTAGAATTCATGAATGCAACAGGAAAACCAGGTAGCTGAAGTTCTGGGGAAGCCGTGAGGCTGCCCCAGCGCCACAGCCGAGGCCGCCGGGTCTGCCCCGGAGCCCGCGGTGACCACCCACCGCCTCGGCCAGCTGGACGCTGCGCCCCAGCCTGGCCCAGCACCTGCCCACCCCCAACCTTACCGTTCCCAGCAGGCACTGGGACTCCTGGATGGCCCCGTAACAGCCCAGGAAGCCGACGAACATCATCACGGCCCCCACGGCGATGAGGATGTAGATGCCTGGAGGGGAAGACGGACCCGTGAGCTGCGGCCCAGAGACTCGAGGGTCCCAGGCGCCGGCGCCCACTGCCGGCCTGGCCACATGCGCTCCTCTACCGCAGCGTCAGACAATGCCAAGAGGAAGACCGCACGGCACCAGGATGCCGGCGACCAGGGCTGCACACAGAGATGTCCCGCAGTACCCCTACCACTCGAGCTGCTTCCAGCAGCCCTAGGGACTTGGCCGAGGGGCTGGGAAGGATCGCCCCCCCTCAGCCCGTGGGGTGACGCATCAGGAGCCTCTGGTGGGCCCACTGCTGACTTGGGGTTCCGGGGGGGCTCCAAGGGATCCCCAGTGTCACTGTGTGAAAGAGAATTAGGTGGTGCATACCTGTGATCCCGATACTTGGGAGTACGAGACAGGAGGATCGCAGGCTGGAGGCCAGCCTCAGCAACTTAGCAAGATTCTCAGCAACCTAGTGAGACTCTGTTTCAAAACGTAAAATTTAAAGAAGGGCTGGAGCCGGGCGTGGTGGCGCACGCTTGTAATCCCAGCATTTGGGAGGCTGAGACCGGAGGATCCGGGTTCGTGGCCAGCCTCAGCTCCCTAGTGAGGCATTCTGCAACTTAGTGAGACTCGGTTTCAAAATAAAGAATAAAAAATAGGGCTGGGGGTGTAGCTTGGAGGGAGAACGCCCCTGAGTTCAATCCCCAGTACCACAAAAAAATAATAATAATAATAATAATAATAAATAAATAAAGAAGGGCTAGGAGGTGGAGCTTGGAGGTAGAACATTCCTGGGTTCAATCCCCAGTACCACAAACAAAAAAAAAAAAAGAGAGAGAAAACAAGGCGGAGACGTCCATGGCGGCCACACGGCAGCCTCACTCGGGCTGCCCGATCTCAGCACCTAGCCCATGAAGGGTCTCCTGCGTGTGGCTGTGCTGGGTGGAGGACCGGGCCACTGGGGGTGGCTGGGCCCCTTAAGAAGACCGTTCAGAGGCCGGGCTGACGAGCCCGCGCCCGCCGGCTGAACAGGGTGTTCCTGGGGAGGCAGGCAGGGGTGCCAAAGGGTGAGGACTCCGAGGCCCAGGAGGCGCCTGGACCGGCCACGTTGCTGCTCACTGGGTGCCTGCAGCCCCCACGCCCTCGGGAAAGGCCAGAGCCTCTGCAGAGTCCTCCCAGCTCCTCGTCCCTCAGCAGACTCGGCCCATCCCCCAGCATCCCCATGGCAACGCCGCGGGCAGCCCAAACCTCCCTGCACAGCGCCAGGCCCATTGTCCCTGCCTGGCCAGGCCGGGGAGGAGCCGGGGCCAGGCTTAGAAAGGCTGCAGGTGTGGGGCCTGGGCCTGGGCCTCCCTGCTGACCAGGGGGCACTGTGGCTGGCACTGAACGCACCTGGCAGGTAGCGCCCTCCACCCAGCCTTCCTCTCCTGAGGCAGGAGACCCAAGCCTGCAGGCCTCAGTCCCAGCGCTGCCCACGGCCCCTCCTGTCCCAGACCTGTCCCCAGCACAGCCCGTCTGCAGCCCTGCGCCCGGGTTGCTGAGCCGCCGCCAACGGGCCCCTCTTCCCGGCACTGGACAAAATGCCTTTGTCAGGGTCTGCATCTGCTCCCGCAGGGCCCAGCCAGGGCGGCAGGAATCCAGAAGGACGAGGATTCTGGACGGGCGAGGACTCCGAGCGGCCCCTTCCCCCAGGGCATGGGCAGAGCTCCAAGCCGGGGGTGGCAGGCTCTGCCATCCAGCGCCCAGCCTGTCCACTGGTGCAGGGCCTGGGGTCTGAGGTGCCACCCTGGCCAGACCTGCTTCCATGCCATGCTCCACATGTGGCACCGTGGAGCCCACCGGTGATCCCTCTCCCCCCTTGGCGGGAGGCTTGGCACAAGGTTTGACGTCTACACTGCCAAGGGCCGAGGGGCGGAAAGGAGACCCGGAAGAGCCGCCGCCCCCTCTGCGGCCAGGTGAGCCTTCCGCTCCGGTCCAGCCACACCAGGCCAACCCTGGCCCACGAGGGAGCTGCCGTGTCCCTAAGAGAGTGGTCGCTGGCAGAACTGCCTGCTTCACACCCTGTGAAGCTGCACAGGGAGGTCGGGGGCTGCAGCCTCTCCCACCTCAGGCCTGTCTCTGTCTCTCTCTCTCTCCCTCCTTCTCTCTCTACCATGAGGCCAATGGGGTTTCTTCCCTCACATACTCCCAATGTCGCCACAAAGCAAAGGTATCAATTGGCCATGGACTCACACCTCCAAAACTATGAGCCAAAACAGCCTTTTCAGCCAGGCGTGGTGGTGCACGCTTGTAATCTCAGTACTTGGGAGGCTGAGACCGGAGGATCCGGGTTCGTTGCCAACCTCAGATACTTAGGGAGGCTCTCTGCAACTTAGTGAGACCCTGTTTCAAAATAAAGAATAAGAAATACTTCTGGGGGTGTAAGCACGGAGGTAAAATGCCCCTGGGTTCAATACCCAGTACCACAACAACAACAAAAAAAAAGCCTTTCTTCTTTGTAAGATAAATATCTCAGGTAATTTGTTATAGTAACAGAAAGCAACACAGCACTTCTCTATAGTCTGTGTTCCACTTCATCTTGAAAGATGCTTAGTTAACTGGTCGTGGTGGCGCACGCTTGTAATCCCAGCATTTGGGAAGCTGAGACTGGAGGATCTGAGTTCGCGGCCAGCCTCAGCTACTTAGTGAGGCCCTCCACAACTTAGGGAGACCTTGTTTCAAAAATAAAATAAAGAATAAAAAATAGGGCTAGGGGTATAGCTCGGAGGTAGAATGCCCCTGAGTTCAATCCCCAGTACCACAAAAACCAAAAAACAAAAACAAACAAAAAAGAAAGATGCTTAGTTATCCACAGGATGTGCAGATGTTGACCTCATCTTCCCTTTCAGGTTGCGGCTCCAGCGCCCCTTTTGCTGGGAGGTCTGTCGACCCCAAATGTTCCTGATTATCTTGGGAGGGGGAACAAGAAGCCAGGGAGAGGCCAAGGGTTCAGAGGGTGCTGGCCAGGCACCCACGGCCTCAGATGGGGCAACGCTCATTGGTCTGCTTCGGGGGATGTCCACCGGGAGCCCCTCTGCCCCCAGAGGGTATGCAGCACCACACCTCCGCGTGAGCCCTCGGGCTGGGGAGGGGCTCCCCCTTCTCCTGTGAGGTCACCACCAGCCGCGTATAAGACCCTCCCCAGAAACAGCTGGGCCGGGAAGCTCTGCCAGCCACAGCTCCTACACCTCTAGGAAGGGCAGGGACCGTCCCTGTCTGTGACTTCTGGACCCCAGTCCTGCTCAGCCTACACGTGGGAAGACACAGGTCCAGAGAGGACGTGGGTAGGGCAGGGGAGAAAGAAATGGAACTCCTCGGGGTAACCAGAGCTCCTGGTTCCCCTGGGGCACCTTGGTGGCACAGGGAATGGCGGGGCGCTTATGCCCCTCCCCCCAGCAGTCAGGGAACCCCCCCAGACCCCTTCCAGGCTGAGAGGACCCATACCAGGCCCCGGCTAAAGCCCTGAGGCAAGGGACCCTCCTTTAAAGGGCAGAAACATCTCAGGAACACGTCCACAGCACCTCGGGTGCCAGGCCCCGCCTCACAGGCTCAGCCAGGGCCCTCCTCCTGGTCAGCCTGCTCCTGGGGGGAAGGCTCAGGCCCCCACAGCCAGCCTAATAAGGCAGCAAGGTGTGGGGCCCGCACGGGGCAGGGCGTGAGTCACGCCATCTGGGCCCCGTCCCCGGCTCTCCCCAGCTCAGGATCCCAAAGCCTCGGCCGCTCCAGCTGCTCCGCAGAGCAGGCATCCAGCCCTGCCCTGCCAGGAGCCTCCCCAGAAATCCCCGGTTAAAATAAGCCAGGTCTTGGCACCACTCCCCGGCCCCGCCTGGACACCAGCCTCTTGCCCTGGCCAACCCCGTGGGGATTTGGTGGGGTCTCCAGCAACCCCACACCCGTCCCCCCTGTGGCAGGCCTCCTCCCTGGCCGCTACCCGCTCACCTGCTTCAGCTCTGTATCTTCCT
>PVLC010031407.1:0-18879 GCA_004027655.1 Graphiurus murinus
GGATATCAATTCATATAAAGAAGAAAGCCTGCAGGACTCAACAATTACAGATAAGAGTGGTACCTATGATAGTTCCAGGATTAAATAACTTTTTGACCTCCAAGCAAGAAAAATTTCTTAGACATTTGAGAACTGCTTCTGAAAACAGTAGAAGATGGAAATCCTATCACTTTTGTTGACACTAGCTAGATACAGATACTCAAACCTGTCATGCAGATAGATATCACTTATATACACACACTTATGACAAATCTCACTTATAAAATGTTTAAAAATCAAATTTTATTCAGGAAAACAACTATATTTAAGTAATAATGAAAATATTGCTATAATGGAATGAAATGATACTAACAAGAACAACACACCACATCACATACATACTGAGACTTGTTGATCTGAGAAATAGAGACATATAGGATATACTTAGATGAGAAACCTGAATATGTATAGCTATCAATGGTCCTGAAAAAAATCTATAAATTGAGTGTGATTCAAATAAATTTTCAATAGAGTATTTATTGATTCTCAATTTTATCTTAATCAGTATTTGTAAAGAAACTGCTAGCCTCTGCCATTTTGGGTGGGAGGGATATTTGCTATAATATTTTGAGAGGCTGGTATGGTATAAAGCATATATCCTTTGATCTAACTGTGAAGTAGATATGTACTTATTGGTTAGTGGGTATATTAGCAAGAAAAGAAAGCAAGTTAAAAAATTTTAATATGAATTTAATTTAAAAAAATTTAATACTTATATTGGTACATTATAGTAGACTCTCACGAAACCATAAAGTCAGCCATACATCTTTGGGGCATTCCTTTGGTCATGTCTTTCTTTTTGTTGCTCTGCCTTCCAGTTTCATCTTCTACTCGGAACCCATTACGAAGCATGGTACTCTCATTCTTCCCCAACTTATCCCTATGGCTGTCCCTACTTTCCCTACACAACCCCTAAATATAGTCCTCATCCTCCCCCAAAGTGCTCTCTCATTTGTCTCTTTCTCTGATCTATCTATCTATCTAATCTACCATTATCTCATCATCCATCTACTTTTTAAATCTATTTTTCATCTACTCTTTTTCAACTGAAAATCAGCTGTTCTTGATTTTCATAATGATATAATAAATACACTTACCCCTTTGTTTTAATAGCTTTATATATCATCTCTCCCCAAATTACCTAAACATAAAAAGATAATCTAATTTCAGAATTTTCCATAAACTTATTCCAAATAGAAGAATAAAATATCTGTAAGCCAAAAGGATTTGAAAAAAATCTTAAAGCACCCCAGCACTAAATGTCTATATCTAGTGTATATTATAAATACTAAAATATCTTTGAAGTCCCACGTTTTGATGCTATAATTTAAGCATTGTTGATTTTTTTTTTTACAGTACTGGGGATTGAACTCAGGGGCATTCTATATCTGAGCTATACCCCCAGCCCTATTTTTTATTCTTTATTTTGAAACAGGGTCTCACTAAGTTGCGGAGGGCCTCACTAGGTAGCTGCAACCCAGGATCCTCCAGTCTCAGCCTCCCAAATGCTGGGATTACAAGTGTGCACCACCATGCCCAGCTAAGCATTGTTGAATTCTACTTTATTTTAATGGAGAATTGTGATTTCAAGAATGAAATAAAGTGAATCATTTATTTCACCAACTCCTTGATAGAATTGATTCTCCAGGATGTGTTCTGTCAGCACTGTTACTTTTCAAATTTCCTGGCATACCACCTCTCCAAAGCATAATTAACTAGTTATCGCTCACAGGCATGTATGTTTGGGAGTGTGTGTGTGTGTGTGTGTGTGTGTGTGTGTGGTCTTGGGTAAGGAATTATCTATGGTGTTATTTGGTAGGGACAGATTGTCCTCTCAATATTTCTTAGCCTTCTAAGCTTCTAGGCTTATTTGTAGGAGTTACGTGTGGAAAAAAGTATAATGTATGCAAAAGCTACTTCTTAGGATTTCTATGCACTCTGAAAGTTGAATTTCAAAGAGGACATTTCAGGGTTTCATGAAATTAGTCACTGGAAGGAATTGATGCAGCTTTTAAAAGAAACAGAAGTTTCAAGAGAGTGCTACTGCTTTGCTAGAATGAGCATCAGTAAGCAGGTAAATCAGTCATACAAAATGAAATTATGTATGCACCTATTAAAGATTACCTTCTTGCTAAATAAATGAAAAATTTTATGATGGACATATTGCTTGTAATTGAAAGTCCTTGATTGCAAGGGGTATAATGACAGCAGGAACTCAAGGCAACCTGCTTGAATAAATTCTTTTTATAAATATATTGAAAATGCAGATTCAAAAAGGGCATTTTATTTTCATCCAAATGGTTGAAATTAGAAACATAAAAGGAATACAATAAATTTTTTAGTGCTAAATAATCTTAAAGAGTAAAATCTTTTTTTCTTAATATAAATACAATGCTTTCAAAGTATTATTTTGAATAATTTAACATGTATGAACTAAATAATTTACATTTACAAGTGGGATCACAGATGTTTAGTAGGAACCATTTATATGAAACAGAAAAGGGATACTTGTAAAAGAAAAGGGACACCTACGGTGTAAAATCAGAGGACATAGAGGTAAAATAAAAAGAAAACATCAATTCTGAACCAAATTTAGGCATTCTGGCAAAGCCTGAAGGGTTTACATGACTAACTTTTTTTTTTTTTTTTTGCTTGTATAACTAGACCTTAACCTAAGATGCCAGTTAGGAAGGTCTCACGAAGCACAAGGATCTCTTTTCATGGAAGTATTGGAACAAAGCAAGAGAATGACTCTGGATTCTAAGAACTACAGGCATTGTATGAATGGCTGATGACATGTAATCGGTCATTGTAAAGAGCAGACATTCTTTTGTCCTTTGGCTCTACGCACCGTATTAAATTGGCCGTTTCATCACCATATTCAGTTTCCTTCTCATTCATAATTCTTCCATCATTATATTCCTCTTTCTTGTGGGGTCTGTTTGGCTAAAAGGAAGTGGCAGAAGTGTCCTCAGTACAAACTTTGCTGAATCAACTCATAAGTTACTTTGAAACTCACAAGGTGTGCATGAAGTGCCTAATCTTTGCTTAGCTCTGTGCTGATGCCAAGCTAGCTCTGTTGAGATGGCTATAAAACTTAACAGGAAAGAACTCCAGAGTGTTCTTACATTCTGGATTTTTTTCCTCCAAGAAGAATTTCCCTTCAAATGTCAGATTTCCCTGTCCCAGCATGTCCTATTTTTGCCAAAGTCTCCTCTTGTTAAGTGACAACGAGTTCAAATGATGCAATAAGTCACTTCTGACCTCTCATCTCATTTCATTTTGTCACAAGTGACAGGTGCTTAAGCCCAACTCTTCCTTTTTCTGCAGGATTGATGACCTTGAGCTTGTGAAGGTGAAGTATTTCAATGCCCAAACTAGTAAAGAAGTAAATGATTCTCTCAAGATTTTCTTACCAATTATTTCATGTAAGTCTATTCTTTTTTTTTTTTTTTTTTTTGCGGTACTGGGGATTGAACTCAGGGGCGTTCTACCTCCGAGATATACCCCCAGCCCTATTTTTTTATTCTTTATTTTGAAACAGGGTCTCATTAAGTTGCGGAGTGCCTCACTAGGTAGCTGAGGCTGGCTGCGAACCCGGATCCTCCAGTCTCAGCCTCCCGAATGCTGGGATTACAAGCGTGCGCCACCATGCCTGGCTCATGTAAGTCTATTCTTATGGCTGAAATATAACTCATTATCTTCAGTGCAATGTAGAGTTAATATGCATGCTTTACTTTTTTTCCTTGACTACTTTTCTCTTGCTCATTCAAGCAAATTTTGTGCCTTTTCTTCTTGCATTCCTTTTTGATTTGTACATTTGTGGTTAGTGAAGGAGAAGTTATGTGGGAGGAAGTGTTGTTTGAAAGTTTCTCTTAAAGTAATTTAATAATATCTTAAAAATAATATTTATGTGTCTAAATACAATTAAGGTAAATATATTTGGTATGTTGAGTTTCTTTATCACACAGGTTACCAAAGTCTTCACTACGTGTTTTTGAGCTTTGCGTGAGTTTGGTTTCTAAAGGCCAACACTAGGGGTCGCCCTTCCTTATTTTAAAGTTTTTGTCATTGCGCAGATCCCACTGACAGCCCATTAATCTCAAAAGAAAGGAAGCAACTTTTTAAGGGAAAGCAAAAGTCTTTTGGCTCTATGAGTGCTAGTAATTTTGCCTTTTGTCCTTGCCTTGTCATGAGACCCAATTTTGTAACAGAATTTTATGGAAAAGGGAATGTTTTTGAGCTTTTGGGGGCAAAAATATTTTGAGAATAGAAACTCAGTTTGAAGCAGACCTCTTAAGACAATAGCATTTTAGGAATATAATAAATAATGAATTATTTAAAATCATTACATTTAAAAATGAGATTTTCACTTAATAATTTACTTATAGGTATAATGATTAGTAAAATAATACAAATATCTTCATAAAATGAAATGGGAGTAGTTAGGTAATTGGTGATTGTATCATAATTATGTGTTTATAAAAGTCATCTGAGAATGAAATTATAGATAAAAATATGTGCTGAATCATATAAAGTTTGTTCGTGTTTTGGTGTGTGTGTGCCTAGTTGAAAGAATATGTCCATCTATGATAGTACAAAGAATCTGTAGAATATCAATCACTATTCTTAGATTTGCTCCTTATTTTAATTTTGAAGTTGAGTCTAATAGTTTTATTATAAAACATAACTTTCTATCCCTCTTTCTGCTCAGCTGGAATATTTTAAACATAATGTGATCCGGATGTGATGGTGCACACTTGTAATACCAGTACTTGGGAGGCTGAGATAGGAAGATCGTGGGTTCAAAGCCAGTCTCAGTAATTTAACAAGACCCTCAGCAACTTAGTAAGACCCTTTTTCTGAATAAAAAATAAAATAGGACCAGGAGTATAGCTAATGCCCCTGGGTTCAATCCCTAGCAACCCTCCCCACACATATTCACACAATGTGGCTCTAAAAAAAAAATCACAATTCTGTTCACCAGTCTTAAACTATTTTTTGAAAATACTTTTACCTCTGCCCTCCTGTTCTGAATGTGCTTCTGTTAATCTTTCATTCATCCTGATGATAGAAGTACTAATATTGGTTATTAAATATGGATTTAATAACTAAGCAATAAGTCTTCACAACTTCACAGCATTTTACAGATGCAGAAACTGAGGTACAGTTGTCTAAGTAGTGTCAGAGGGAAGATTTGAACGTTCAGCTATGGACTCAGAAATACCTGCTGGGTGTGGTGGTGCATGCCTTTAAGGCCAGCTACTTGGGAAGCTGAGGCAGAAGGACCCCAAGTTTGAGGCCAGTATGGACAACTTAGCAAGACCCTGCCTCAAAATAAAACTAAAAAGGGTCGAAGCATTCCTATTTCATGATAGCAGTGATGTTTCCACATGTTGGGAAGACAGGTAGAGAGCAGGTGGGGATTCAATGACATTCAGGTGGTTCTTTAGTTTCTTCCTGTGTCTGCAGCTTTTTCTTAAATCCAGACAAACAGAAACTTTCTCTTGCTTCTGTCCTACTGTAGCAGTTTACATATATAACATTACTGTGATCTCCTCATTACCTCATAACTATATCTCTAGTCACCTACACCGAATCTACAAACTCAGAGAAGCTGAGACAATGTCCTGCTCTTTGCGGCATTCCCACTAATGATCACAGTGTCAGATGAGAAACCGAAAAGGTGCTCATGAAGAAATGCATTCTCAACTTTAAGAGGCTCTGTCATGTTTTGCCATAGGAGATTAAAACAGTGCTCAACGCTGCTGGTAAAGTGGAACTGGGGAGCAGACACATGGGCATGCTCTATGAGGCAGACGCAGCAAGTTATAGGTGATCAGGATGATGCAGAAAGGGAGAGAAGAGAGCCCAAGGAGAATTTCCAGGAGCAGAAGGGAAGAGAAGGGAAGGGTTGAGGTTCACTCCATTCCTGGATCAATTCCCAGGGAGCGGTACTGGAACGGTTAAGAGAATTGGGTACAGGTCATAAAATCCTCCCCGCTTCATTTTTAGAGTTGACAGAAATTCCAGCTGGGGGCTGGGCACGCACCCTCCTGTAATCTCTCTCTATCCTATGGAGGCATCTGTCACTTGGCGTCCACACCTGCTGCTGCTGTTTGTGCTGCGTTGACACAGGTATGAAATCAGCCAACTCCCGATGTTTGCCCATGACATTTCCACTCATGCACACTCAATGTTTTCCAGAGTTTAGAAATTCTTTTTGAAGCTCAGGAGGCCCTGGAGAGCAGTGGGCTTTGCTCTGTCCTTTGGAGCCCCCCCATCTCTCTGCTCCTCTCTGAGCCAGCCCTCCCTGCCCTAGGCAGCCTTGGAAGAGACGAGCAGGAGAGCTCTTACTTGGCTGCTGCTTTCAGGATGCTTTCAGGAATGGGCATTGTTATATTCGGGATTTGTGGTTTCAAGCTGACATTTTCTCATAAGCTGCTTTTGTTGAGTCTCTCACATTCTTCCCCATTTCCACTTTGAGGATGGTCTCACACCTCAGTTCTCATGAACAGAAAAGTTTCTTCCCCACCCTTTTATATTTAAAAAATGCCCTATTCTAAATAATTTTTAATTATAATAGTGCCTATCAATTGTATAAAATAATGAGTTTCATTATGAAAATTTTACATATGCATGTAATGTGCTTTGATAATATCCACCTCCCTTTTGCCCTTTCTTATCCGCCTCTTTCCTTCCTCTGGTCTCCTTCCTTTTCCTTGTAGTCCCCCTACTACTTTCATGCATCTTTTTTTTTTCTTTTGAGATTCCACATACAAGAGAAAACATCCCATACTTGTATTTCTGAGTCTGGCTTATTTTGCTTAGCATAATGATTTCCGGTTCCATCCATTTTCTGAAAATGACAAATAATATTCCATGGTGTTTATAAGCCATTTTCTCTAAGCGATTCCTCTGAAGACCTTTGGTCATGAGATGAAAACAAAATAACTGCAAATTCCTTTTCCTTTGGGAAGAGAAAAAGCATACCATGTCATCTCACTAAAATTTTTCTATTAAAATTTTCTAACACTGTCATTCACTCAGTGTGGGTGAGTGAGGTGTTGAGACACCCAAAACCAGTTTCTCTCACCATTTTCTGCAACTTTCATTGGTGGACTTGCACCTAACTTTGGTTAGCGTTCACGGATTTAACTAGAAATTGATTAAAATTCTCTTTCTCTTTTGGTAGTGGGAATTGAGTTCAGGGCATTTTTTTTTTTTTAATCTCCAAGCTAAACCTCAATTCCCTTTTATTTTGAAACTAGTTGCTAAATTGCTGAGGCTGGCCTTGAACCTTTGATCATCCTCTCTCCGCATCCCATGTTCTGGGTTTACAGGCTTGCACCACCATGAGTAGCTTAAAATTCTCTCAATCATCAATAAGAAAATATAAGCAACCTTAAAAAATGCACAAAATCAATGAGTAGAGAAAATAAAAATGTTCAGAAATACTTAAAAAATAGTAGGTTCCTAGTTCATATTTGCCACCAAAAGCAAAATATTGAGGTATATGTTTTAAATTTGAGTAAAATGATCAAAAAATGGGATTATATATTTTTTCTAATTTTTAGGTAGTAAAGATATTCCTTACCATGGAAAGCCCATAGGTATTATAAGGAAAAATTCATATGTAAATTTAAACAAAATAATGATGGACAAGAAGATGACAGGAATATTTGTAATATTTATGGATATAAGTATTTAACAGAATAATTCAACAAAAATGAGAAAATAATAGATAATTCCTAGCATAATACTAATGAAAAATAATAAAATATAATTTTTATAACAAGTATATGTAAAAGAAGATGAGGTAGACTCTTTTATTCTGTAGACTTGTAATGATCAGATAAACTTGTATGACTAGTATGAAACAAAACAAGAATTTTGAATACATTGCTGCTAGGAAAATAAATTGATACAAATTTCCTGGGGGATTTGGCAAAATATTTTCATGCAGTCACATAGAAGATATGCATTGAATGCTATGCAAGTGTTGTTGTAGGCACTGGGATTAAAGCAGTTAATATGATAGGCAAAATTTTCTGACCTTGAGGAAGTTCATTCTTTCAAAACTTAGTGTGTTTTGACTTTTGACTCAATAATTGCACTTCTAGAGATGTATCTTGCAGAAAAGCTTACAAAAGCACAATGAGGTTTATATAAAATAATACTTATTGCACCACTGTTAGTCTTGCAAAAAATTAGAAACAAGCTAAAAGTTCATAAATATAGGGCTGGTTGAATAATTTATATTATTCCTTGTACAAAATTTTTGTAGCTATTAAAATAATGAGGTAGATTATATATGTTTAGGCATAAAAGATATTTATCTATGTATATAGATATTTGCATAGGAAGTTTTGGCAACATGTACAAAAATAGTTTTATTTGAAGGTGAAATTATGATGGGCTTTTCTCTGTGCATTTCTAAATGGTCTAAAGGGATTTTCTAAGAACATGTGTTACTTGTCCAATCAGAGTGATTGTAAAATTAAGTGTAAAAAAAGTATATAATTTTATAAGTAATCAAAGAAATCCAAATTAAAACATGAGATGCCATTGTTTTTCAAATCAGTTTAAAAAATCAAGGAAAAGAAAGATAATAAAGTGTGGGTAAATGTGTGGAGAAATGGACACTAACACATGGGGGTTCTATTGAAACCTTTTTCTAGAGGATAGTAATTTGGGAGGTCAGCTATGTCTGTCAGGCAGCTGGAGGCTTTAGGGCAACATTGTTCTGTAGAAGTCATCATCATTCTCAGTCATACAAATGTTCAGTCTTTTAAGGGGCTTAGAAATGGATGCCCAGCTAGGAGTCTAGGCCTAGGAGTTCAGGCATGGGGGGGGCATTCTGAGTCATCAGTAAATGTATAAGCTACTATCCCCAGTCCCATCTTTGTTATCTGAGACATAGGTAAGTGAGAGAAAAGAAAAGCAGTGTATCGTCAGAGGCCTGATACTTGTGAAAGAGCAAAGCCACGAGAAGGAAAGACCTTTCTTGTTATCAACAAATGAAAAAAAGTACCAGTATTCAGAGTTCCAGAAGGGGACAAGGTCATATACTGTGTAGAAAGCAGAGAGACTGCTATAAGAAAGAAAGAAGCTTGCAAGATTAGAGGATGGTCCAGCAGGGAACTGTAAGACTGTTGGCATCTCCCTGTACTCCTCCAGCCCTGTACTTACAGGAGGAATAATTCGAATAAAGCTGGAGAACAAGCCAGGCGTGGAGGCACTTGCTGGTAATTCCAGTACTTGGGAGTATGAGACAATGAGACAGGAGGATCACAAGTTCACAGCCAGCCTCAGCTACTTAGTGAGGTGAAGCCCTCTGCAACTTAGTGAGATCTTGTTTCAAAAATAAAGAAAAAAAAATAGGGCTGGGATATAGCTCAGAGGTAGAATGGCCCTGGGTTCAATCTCCAATACCACCACCACCAAAAAAAAAAAAAAAAAAAAAAAAAAAAAAAAAAAAAAAAAAAAAAAAAAAAAAAAAAAAAAAGAAGAAGAAAAAGAAAAACAGCTGGAGAACACCAAACCTCTCCTCATTGATGGTCTCATGCTGCATTTTCATTTGTTTTTACCAGCAGGAAGGCCAGTACAAAGATTAATGTATCAGAAGTCAAAACACATCTGTTTACTTAATAACTCTACTTCTAGGAATTCATCCAGAGAAAAAATACTTGTTATGACCACAAATTTATGCATAAGAAAGGTTATTAAAATAGAAATATAAAGTCCAAAATAAGGGATTGCCGAAATATATTTATGACATTATCACTTGTTTGGAGACTGGGGAGCCTTAAGAATAATCTTGAAGAATGCTGATAGCCAAGGGGAAATGTTAAAATATTTTAAGTGAAAGCATTAGGCTCTAAACCATACATACTCTTTTTACCCCTGAAACAACAGACATTTATTTTCTCAGTGTTCTAGAGAATGGAAGTCCATGACCAAGGTGCCAACAAATTCATTTTCTAGTGAAGTTCCTCTTGTCTTGTAGACAAACCACCTTCTCCCTGTATCCTTACATTATCTTTTCTCTGCATGTACAAAGACGTCTTATGCCTCTTCCTCTTCTTATAAGAATACTAGCTTAATAAAACTAAGGCTTCACACTTATCATTAATTCATTAAGGAAATGAGCAGGGACACTTTATTCATATCTTTTTAAAAAATCACTTTAGCCAGGCATGATGGCTCACGCCTGTAATCCCAGCTGCTCAGGACGTGAGGCAGGAGCATTGTATGTTCAAGGCCAGCCTGGGCAACTTAAGGAAATCTTGTCTTAAAATAAAAAAAAAAAAAATAAAAAGGGCTGGGGATATAATTCAGTGGTAGAGCATTTGCCATGCATGCCTGAAGTCCAGAGTTCAATCCCCAGGACTGTTAAGAAAAAAAAAAAAAAAAATTGAATTGCATACATAATTTTCCTTCACGTCCTATTGGTCAGAAAGTCACATGGTCATATAAAGCTGTAGGGGATGGTAGGAAATGTAGCTTTGCAGCAAGAGACCATATGCTGAGCTAAGAAAAATGGATATTGGATAATGAGCTATTCTGCCTTAGGGAACATAGGAAAAACATCACATTTTGAGTGTCTAAATACTATCTTTTTAAAAAAATTTCAAATTATTATTAATACTTATTAATTGTATAAATTAATGGGATTCACTATGATAGTCCCATATCTGTATGCACCAAGCATTGGTCATGCCCATTCACCCTCCTTCTACCTCTGTCCTCTCCGTCCCCAGCACCCTTCCTATTCCCTAGTGATTCCTCTTTTATTTTTTTGCGGTACTGGGGATTGAACTCAGGGGCCTTCTACCTCTGAGCTATACCCCCAGCCCTATTTTTTATTCTTTATTTTGAAAGAGGGTCTCACTGAGTTGCAGAGTGCCTCACTAGGTAGCTGAGGCTGGCCGCGAACCTGGATCCTCTGGTCTCAGCCTCCCAAATGCTGGGATTACAAGCATGCACCACCACACCGGCTTCCTCTTTTATTTTCAAGTTGACTATTTTGGTTTGTTTGTTTCCACATATGAGAGAGAAGATACAATACTCATATTTTCTGGGTCTGGCTTATTTCACTTAATGTCTTCCAGTTCCACTGATTTTTCTATAAGTGGTTTTATTCTTCTTTATTGACAAATTTTATTACATTATATACCATATTTTCTTTATCCATTTGTCTGTTGACAAGCACCTAGACTGATTCGATATCCATTTTTAAAGAAAATACAAAAAGCATGTGTATAATAATATGTTTAAAAAGATAAATATATCAAAATATTAACAGTGATTATTCTGGATCCTAGGGATGTTTTTATTAATGATATTTTTCTCCTTATACTCCTGTATATTTCTGAATTTGTGTGTGTATGTGTAAGAAGAGGTACTTGGGATAGAATTCAGGGGCTTTCTACTTCTAAGTTATATCCCCAGCCCTATTTCATTTTTTTATTTTGAAACATTCTTACTAAATTGCTGAGGGCTTTGCTAAGTTCCTGAGGCTGTCCTTGAACCTGAGATCATCTTGTTTCAGCCTCCCAAGTACTGGGATTATGGACATGCACCACCTTGCCAGACGTAAATTTTTATTACAATAAAAATCTATTACTTTTAAAACCTAAGGAACCAGAGATGAGAGAACATTAGCTGTGGACCTGCAGGAATCTTTGGAAGAACCAAAAAATCAGCAACCTGAGACCTACTTCACAGACATTGAGATCACCAGCCACAGAATCACACAAGAGGATCACATTTACATCCAGTCCATCCCAAACCCCCATCTGCCGCACAGTGGGCAACAGAGGTTACCTAGCACGTGAGAATGCTTGGAAGGAGCTCCAAAACCTACTGTAACAAGAGGACCTTAAACAGCTGAATGTATCCATGCAGAACCAAGAGAGCAGCAGAGCCCAAGAGCTAGGTTTTGTTTTTATGTTTTCCTTTTTTATTGTTTTATTTATAATTTTTAAATTTATAATTTTATTATAATTTTAAAATTTATTTTACTATAATTTTTAAATTTATAATTTTATTAAATTTACACAATTTATAATTTTTCTTTACCTTTTTGTTCCATATGTTTGTTTTTTGCTGCTGCCCTGTATTTGTATACTTACAGGATTTCTTGTTTTTTTTGTTTGTTTGTTTGTTTTTGTTTTTATACTCCTTTTGCAAGCTTTATCCCTCTTTCCTATCCCCTATCCCCTCCCTTCTCTCCTTCTTTTTTTTTCTCTCCCTCTCTTTTGTGTTGCTGTAGATTGAGCCTAAGGCACTACCAGCACTCTGGGCCACACCTCCAACCCCCAGCTTAGTAAAGCCTCCTCCAGCAACCAGCAGGGGTCCAACCCCTCCCTGCATCTCCACCTAATCAGCCTCCTTAGCAAAGTAGGAGACAGAACAGGCACAGAGAAGCAGGTTTGAACAAGAGTTTCTGAACAACTTTCACATCTGTTCTAAGCAAGCTTCAAATCAAGAAAAAAAAAAAAAAAAAAAAGTAACCAACAAGAAAACCTCCAAAGCTACAAGGGAAAACAGCTCTATTCTAACAAAGAAACTTTACTCATTCCCAATTAAGCAATTCTTAAGATTCATTTTTATTTTTATTTTTCTCTTTTCCTCTCCTCTTGTGTGTGTACATGCAAGAGATGGTCTGTGTTCTGTTTTGCATGTGGAACTACAGGTAAACCTGTCTGCCAGTGCCTTGTATTAAATCAGTTTTGTATCACTATACCTAAGTATTCTAGATCGGCCACTAGAATTCGCCTTCATTTTCACTATCTTT
The DNA here is from genome assembly GCA_004027655.1 of Graphiurus murinus. NCBI lineage: Eukaryota > Metazoa > Chordata > Mammalia > Rodentia > Gliridae > Graphiurus > Graphiurus murinus. The sequence goes on from PVLC010031407.1 coordinate 12,842, forward strand.
AATATATACTATATATTATCTAACTACATTCAAACTCTTATTCTACTAGATTCTATTCCCTACTTTACCCTACTATTGCATTCCTTACTCTGGCTCCTTCCTCCTCACTCACCCTTCATCACTGAATACAACACAGTTTGCCTTTGTATATACCAGCTGACTCCTCTAAACCCCTACTGCTGAGGTTGGACCAGATAAGTGAGATTAGTTAGTGACTAAAAGTGAAAAATTAGATGTGCTTCCTAATATACGGAAGCCAGGGAGAAAACAGGACATAAGAAGAACTCTAGACGAAGGAGGAGAAACCTTAGGTGAGTGAAGAAGGTGACCTACCTAGGGCGATGGGAGGGGGGAAGAGGGAAGCACCTCAATGGGCATGATGTACATTCATGAACTTATCAATCACTGTGCTGAGCAAGGGAAGGAGGGGAGGGGGAGAGAATAGGGTGGGACCTGGAGGAGAGCTCAGTGAGTGCTGTGTGCATGTATGTCTCTGTCACCCTGAACTTCATCAAGATGTACGATTATAATGCACCATTAAAAAAGAAACAAACAAAAACAAAAAAACCCCAACAACAACAACAAAACACCCAGGGAGGTATTTCTGCTTGAATTATACATATAACTTAAATTCTTCCTCTTATATAAATGCTTTCATAAGAATTATTGAGTTTAGATTGCCTAATAAATGTTTTTAAGATTGTCATTTTATTATTTAGTCACAGGGAACATTATGATACCACAAAATTTTTCCAAAAAATATTTCAGTTTTTTTAAATTGAAGAGAGTGTTATGTGTAGGTTGGCAAAGTATCATTTTTTTTTATAAGATAGAACTAATATCACTATTCTATAAGCTATCTTTGAGAAGTAGTTAAGTTGATTCATACAAAAAGCCTCACAAAATGCCTGGCTCATACAAAATATAATTATTGCATATCTTCATCATCAGAAGCAACCCAGTAGCATTATTATATTATTGTTTCTTTCTTTGCTTTCATTGTTTACTGACTGTGAATGCTTGGGAGAGCTGTCAGTTCAGTGTACCTCCAATTAGTTGAATGGATACAGATGAGCAAGCTGTCTATCCTTCAATAATTTTTATTCCTCTTGTTTCTTAGAAAAGCTCTTAAATCTTCAACAATCAAATTGATCAAATCTGTTCCTCAAATCCGTATGGATACAACCCTACTAAATTCTGTTTGGTTCTTCATTTGTCTTCATTTTAATCAGTAGCTGAAGGAAAGTGCCATCATCACAAAATATTCTAAGGTCTGTTGACTTTTATTCTTTCATAAGCTTGCTTCTTGACATAATCAAAGTTTGGTCAAATTCATCAATGAAGTAAACAAAGAAGAAAGCAATTCTGAATGACCCTGCATTCACTCAGAATCTCACTGTATAAACATTGTTAAAGTGATAAATTAAGAAAGTAATGGGAAAATACAAAAGGCACAAATAACTACTTCACATTTATAGTAAAAGTTTCTCATACTCATACTCATATCCAGGAAATCCAGAGGAAGTCTGAGCTTTAACTGTGAACCACTTTAGAGTATTTCAACAGTGCTATGTTTTAAAATAAACATCCTGGTAAGATACTTATCAATTCATCTGTGACATCTTACTGTACAGAAGTTAGTTGAAAATGAAAAGGATCTGTAGTTTTTCATTTTGTTTTTGATGACTGAATTGAGATAAACACTGTAGGTTTGAAGGATCTTTTTTTTTTTTTGCATTTATGTTTTGTAGTTCTGTCACATCAGTGAAAGCCTATTGCTTGTCACACTTATTATTATTGTACAAATGTGCAAAGATAATAGATTTATTAAATCAGAGCCAGGCATGGTGGCACACACTTTTAATCCCAGTACCTGGGAGGCTGAGAGGGAAGGATCACAGGTACAAGGCTATCCTTAGATACTTAGTAAGACCCTCTGCAACTTAATGAGGTATTGTTTCAAAATAGAAAATAAAATAGGTCTGATGGTATTGCTCATTGGTAGAATATCCCTCTGTTCAATTCCTAGTACCAAAAATAAATAAATGCAAAAATGTTATTACAAAATTATTAGCCTGTTTTATTATAGGTAAGAAACAAATTTTAATAAAATTAATTAATAACTAAAAAGTTTATCATGGGATTAGATGGCAAATTTTCAGGCTATATTGTTTATTAACAAGGAAATAATTATCAAATGGCCTTTTGCTACTATGTGTTTAGGAACATAATCTATAAAGTAGAAGTTTTATTTAAAGTGCCAAGCCATACGTGGTAGCACATGCCTGTAATCCCAGTAGTTGGGAGGCTGAAAATGGAGGATCACAGTTTTGAGAACAGCTCTAGCAATTTAGTGAGACTCTCAGTAACCTAGTGAGATCCTGTTTCAAAATAAAAAATAAGGAAAAAAAAAAAAAGGCTGAGGATATCACTTGGAGGTAGAATACCACTGTGTTCAATCCCCAATACCACAAAAATTAAGTAAGTAAGTAAGTAAGTAAGTATTTTAAAAAACGAAGTACCAAAAGAAGGAGCAAGCTGAACTTAAGTTTATTTCAACCCAACCTTAATTCTTAGGTTATAAGAATTCATAGCATTAGCCTCTTCTGATTTCTGACTTAGAAAGTGTTAAATATCAAGAAAGATAGATAAGTCTATTCCTAGTATGTCAACCTCAAGGTTACTGGACTATCCAAGCAGGATTAGTCCCTTCTTGGAGTTAATACTTTAAAACTTGCTTACTGATTTGTTATATACATGCAGACTGCCAACTGGAACTAATAGAGTTATTTCTAGAAATTCACCTGGTCTCATTTATTTATTTCAGATTTTGATTCATAAAATTTAAAGCAAGTTTTTACTGGGAATTTAAGAAAAAAAATTTAAAAATAACTAATTGATCTAAGTTAGATTGTATAAGTTTGCTACTAGTCCCCCAAAATATTACCCATTGTCTTGATATGCTTCTGGGCAATTTAAAAAGCAATTGCTCTCTAGAGTAATTAAACATGTCCTCAAAAATTTCCTCCTATCAGATTTGGAGAAATGTGAGTACAAAGTACAAATCTCTTTCTCTCTCACACATGAGTGTGCACACATACACACACAGACACACACACATACACACACACACACAAACTTACACAATAAAGAAACCTATGAGAGAGCCAGATGAAATGAGAGACCTCACAGGAAAACTCAACACTTTGAACTTTGTTATAAATGCATCTTAAGCTGGGCATGGTGGCACACGCTTGCAATCCCAGCATTCGGGAGGCTGAGACTGGAGGATCCGGGTTCGCGGCCAGCCTCAGCTACCTAGTGAGGCACTCCACAACTTAGTGAGACCCTGTTTCAAAATAAAGATTAAAAATAGGGCCGGGGGTGTAGCTCGGAGGTAGAATGCCCCTGAGTTCAATCCCCAGTACTGAAAAAAAAAAAAAAAAGAAAGAAATGCATCTTAAATTAGAGGATAATTAAAACACTGCATGTGGACACTATAATTTCCAAAAAGTTAGAAGGAAAAATGGAATAAAGAAAACCAAATTTCACTCTCAAAGAATGCAATTAATTAGTGAAAGTGAAAAAAAAGAAAAAGGAAAAAGCAAAACAAAACAACCTTGTCAACAATAAATGCACAATAAATTGTTACCAATAATACAAATATGACTAATCATAATTGATATAAAGGTATTAAACTCTAAAGTACATAATTTCTAAACTAGCAAGATAATTTAATAAGGAAACAAGACTGTAATACAAACGAAAACAAAAACTTGGTAAAAGCGAAAAAAAAGAAAAAAATCAACAAAAAACCCAAAAAGTACATAAGAAGTTTATACAAACAAATCCCAATACGTGGTTATTATAAATGGTTGTAAATAGTTGAAATAAACATTCTAGTTAACATAAAATTTATTAAATTAAAATACTTGATTATATAAAATATACTTCATAATTTGAAAACATAAACATAAAAGAGGCCATAAAATACGAAATCAAAGATGTCTATTATTAGAGTAAAAGTTAAAATGCCCGTTACTTAAAATATCCTCATATTGCAAAGACATAAAAGTAAAAGGATGGGAAAAAGATGGGTCAAAAGATACTCAGGACAGCTATTTTGTTATCTAAAAATATAGACTTTTAAGCAAAAAGCATTCTTAGATATGTAAAGGTACTAAATGTGCTATAAAAGTGATTAAAGTGATAAATGAACAAATCCTTTATTTAGAACAAGACTTGAAAATGTGCCTTCTTAGAAATGAATAGTTTGAAGGCAGGCATAGTGGCACATGCCTGTAATCCAGTACTTAGGAGGCTGAGGTAGGAGGACCGCAGGTTTGAGGACAGCCTCAGAAAGTAGCGAGTTTATGTCAGGACAGAGAACCATGAGGAGTTCTGACATACATGGCAACATGAATGTGTCTGCACACAGGAGCATCACAGACATCACTGTTTATTTGAGCCATCTGTGGAAGTCCCAGGCAATTCCTCAGCTTATTTCCCTTGGCTTATGGAAAAGGTAGATCATCAGCAAAATAGTACAGAAGAAACATCTTCAAGAGACTAACAGAAGATGAGTCATGTCAGCATGTGGGTTCCTAAGTTAACATGTTACTAATAACACCCATGGGGACTTAACAGGAAAACATGCACCACACTCCCCATCACTTTGCAAGAAGCAGCCTGGACAAGGACAACCAGCATCTTCTCCCAAGGCAGCCTGAGGTGGGCAGGAGGCAAACCCAACAGACTATCCTGAGTTCCTTGTTATTCAATGAAACAGAAACAGGATTTCTAGGAGGCTATCCATTTCACACAGTTCTGATAAACCAGGGCTGGACTGAGAACCTGATACAATTCACCTTCTAGAGCATAGTGTCCTTTGTGAGAAGACACTGCACACAGATGAAAAGCATCCAAATCACCTGTTGAGGGAAAATGAAAAACAATGAGAGCTTTCAAAAGACCACGCCCATTGCATATTTCAGCAGAATCCAGGGATGTGGCAAACAGAAAATGCAGTTCATGTGTCTTTTCTACTATGTATATGGTTAGTGTTGCTTGGCTCATTCAATTGCAGATGTTTCTGGCTAAGTTTTTTAATGAGAGTTCCAGGAACTAAGGCCACAGGGCAATGGCCAACAGCTTAAAGACTGCCAGGAGAAGAGAGCATCCAGAGAGGTTAGGGTTGACAGGATGGAGCCTGTCTGCACACAGATGAAATTATATGGGACCAAAACAGTAAGAACTGAGAAGAAGAGCTGCACGATGGGGATGTTCAGAATCGGGACCGAGAGGTTCAAGAACCAGTTTGGTGTCATGGGGAAAAGTCTCAAAAACAGTAAAAAGAAGAACAAGCTGTTTCTGTTCTCCTCTACCTTCCGCTGTAGTAGGGCCACTTTATCAGGAAAGTAGCAGACCACTATCTGTTTGCCAAAAACATTGGAGAGTAGGTAGCAGCATGTGGCACGCACTGAGGTCAGCACACAGCACAGTAGAAGCCCCAGCCATGGCCCAAACAAGGCACCAGCTAAAACGTTCAGCCTTCAGGCTCCTCGGCGGAGCCCTGTCTTGGTCCTCAGGGCAGTTGCATCGACAGCAAGTACAGGGCGAAGGTGCAGCTGGCAAAGATCACGAGGCCGAGCAGCCTGCGCATACGTGTTGCCTCCCGCCGGGCCCCGCTCCTGAAGAGCAGGCTGCGCTAGTTGCGACGCAGAAACGTTGCAGCACAAAGACAGACCTCAAATTTTCTTTTAGGGAATGAGTAGTAGGTCAATGATCTTAGATATTATGTGTCTGAAAACATCTTCATTTTGCCTTTACTGTTGAATTAAACATAAATTCTTTTTTTTTTTTTTTTTTTTTTTTTTTTTTTTTGCAGTACTGGGGATTGAACTCAGGGGCATTCTGCCTCCGAGCTATACCCCCAGCCCTATTTTTTATTCTTTTATTTTGAAACAGGGTCTCACTAAGTTGCAGAGTGCCTCACAAAGTAGCTGAGGCTCGCCGCGAACCCGGATCCTCCGGTCTCA
>PVLC010031408.1:0-18843 GCA_004027655.1 Graphiurus murinus
CTCCCTTCCCCTCCCTCCTTCCCCATATAGGTTACTGAGATTGTCATTGGTATTTTCACATATGTACACAAAGCTGATGGTAGTAATTCCTTCACTGATTCTCACTCTCCCCTTTGCCTTCCCTTAGACCACCTCCCTGGCTCCACTGAGGTTTCTCCTCTATTGTCTGGAGTCTCTCTCATATCCCAATTACTCCCTAGCTTCTGCATAGTACAGAAAACTATGACCCTTTACTTTTTGTGACAGGCCAATCTCACTTAACATGATGTTCTCCAGGTCCTTCCATTTTCTGCAAATGACATAATTTTGTTCTTCTTTGTTGCTGGGTAGAATTCCATTGCGTACATATCCTATAATTTTGTAATGCATTCATCTGTTGGTGGACACTGAGGTTGGTTCCATAATTTGGCTATTGTGAATTGTGCTGCTGTGAATATGGGTATTTGCACAGGGTTTGAGTTTGGACTTCTAGATCATTTGTGTGACTGCTCATTTTCTTTCTCTCTGTACAGACCTCACTGCCATCCACCGTATAGATATACCAGCCACTCAGCTCTGTCCCGGTGTTGTCACCAACCCTCATCCTAGCCTGGCCAAGAATGGCGGAGTGCCCATTCCAGTTAAATCCTGACTTTTTGGCTGTGCTGTCTCACTAGCAACCAGCCTTCTGTTTTATCCTGCATTTAATAGATCACTGTTTACTAAATATTTAATTGAATGGGACATAGGATTCAACTTCTATGTGTCAGATAAAGTTAAGCCAAGCTGACAACTTAGTATTTCAAAAATATGTTTACCTCCTAACTCTCCAATTTGATTTTTAATTTCTAGATGCAGAGAGTCATATTCTTGTTTTATTAACAGCACAATAATATTTTCATATGTATTTATTATTGATAATGAGTTTAAGTGATAAAGGAAGATAGAGAGGTGATTCACTTCATGTTTAACTAGACTATTTCCTTGACATAAGTCTACTAATCAGATCATATAAGCATGTCTGAATACGACTACCCATAATATCGTAATTATATCTAATTATGTATCCATCTCTCTCAGCTCTTTTTTTGCACAGTGCACAAACCTGTGAACAATTTATTATGTAATTTCAAGTATAAAAATAATGATGACAAATACTACAACTCTCATAGTAAATCAATAAAACTGAACATTAACTCAATGAAAAGCAGGTTTGGGGGAATAAAAAAAGCCATTTCCAAAATTAAGTCAAAATAATATTTCCTTAATAATAAACTATTTTAATGATACTCAACACCACAGATAAGGTGAATAAATTTGTTAGCCTCTGACTCTATTTATAGACATTTGTTTGGACAAGTTGTAGGTCCAACATTTTTTTTTTTTTCTGTTGAATTCCTATTTGTCTTTCTTTTATGTTTAGAATAGTGTTTTGTGGGGGACCTAAAAATTGGTATTTTATTCTATGCATGGGGCTGCTCTATCAATGAGTCCTTGTAGGATAATACTTCTATCATGAATTTTCCAGATATTCTTTGTTACAGTCAGATTATTTGGTTTTAAATACATTCATACACCTTCTTTTGTCTCTGTCTTTGATTTCTCTCTCTTTCTAAATATGGTTCTAATATTAAATGAAAGACTAAAATGTGTTAGGCATTTTCTTTAATAATAATTGACTTTGGAATAACTTGTTATATTTGCTCCAAGGCTGAAGTTCACAATTGATTCTCTTCAGTCCATTCCATAATTAAATGTGCATGTGTAATTGATTTGCTTCAGAAGGATGCATTGTTTACTCCCAAGGAGAAGCCAGTGTCTGGCTTTAAATAGTGATGTGGTGGAGAGTTAGAAAAGTGCCCATCCACATCTGTCATTATTCACGGATTGAATTTTACAGTTGAGCCCCTTGGGAAGGTAGGGAGTGAGCGGCCATACTAGGTGAGTTGGACTTAAACCCAATGAAAAGAATTAGCGGATTGTCTGAAATGAGGGTAGATAACTGTAGACAAAAACCAGCACACAAAATCGCAATACAAACTCCAGCCATGTGAGTTTTAAAAGTGGAGAATATTAAAAAAAAAAAAAAAAAAAAAAAAAAAAAAAAAAAATCAATGACTCCACCCAAGCACCCGAAGCCATTTCAAGAATACCCAAAGAGGAAAAGGCAGAGCCGACTGGAGGACACCCAGCCACTGCTGAGGAATAGAGCAGCATCAGAAGATGGTCTGGATGAGTGGAGACACTTTAGACGACAGAAAAGGAAAAAAGAAGGAAGGATTGACAAAGGGGAAGTGACAGAATACAGAGGCATTATGCTTAGAATATCCTTAGGGTGCTAGAAGCTGTGAAAACGCCAGAAGATGTGGAGCCCAGACGAAGTGACCTTGCTAATACATATTGGGCACCAAACTCAGTTGATTCTGAATTACCTAAAGAGCTCATGAGAATTCAGGCAGAACTGGTGGGCCTATCAATAGGAAAAATAGGCTTGAATTTCAGATGATAGAGTCATCGAAAAACAATTAATGAGACACAGTAATTAGAGGAAACGTTCCTATGACCAAGGACCTAGATTTGGTCAGAATCTTCAAGTAAAAACTACTAAAATCTACTTTTCATTTAAAAAAATAAAGTACTTTTATGTTAAGCTGTTCCAAGAGTTTACTTCTTCATGTTTGGGGCATATAGGATTTAAAGGAAATACAGAAATCTAAGAAAATTTCGTGAGTACCGCAAGCATACGTAGCTCATAGGCAAGATAACTTTTTTCGTTTGAAAGCAGAAAATACTATGTCAAGATGTGAAAACTTATTTTTCAACGTTTAGTGAAAACCTAAGTCAGTTTTCATTAGTAGGTCACACATGAAAGGGTGAAGACATATGAAAGACAAAGAGTAACTAACTAGTACATGAATGAAGAGTTAATATTAGAAAGTTAAATAAGCTATGAGACTAGACACACCATATTCTTAAAATTATGAGATTGAGAAATATGACATACTTCAAAAACTACTTACAAAGCTGGTAGGACGGGTAGGGAAAGAAAAATCTAAACTTTTACCTTTCTATCTCCCTTTAGAAGGATAATGAGCTTACTTAGTTTAGGAAATTGAAAGTACAAACTTTTGTTAAAATGTATGGCTGTGTTTAAGAAAATATATTAATTAAGTTTAATTTTGACCTCATTAGAAGAGAAATAGTTTAAAATCCTAAAAATGTAAATTCACCATACAATAGCCATTAAAATAAGTTAATAGCAAATTTTATATAACTCATAAAACATTTTAAATATTTAGTGAACATGGACTAAACAGATGTTAAAAATAATTGACCTGATTAAAAAAATAATTCCTTAAAATATTGAACAGTTCCGACTTTTCTTTTTGTTGTGGGGGAGGGTACTGAGGATTGAACCCAGAGGCTTTCTACCTCTGACCTAATTTTGAATTTATTTTATGTATTGCTAATGTATTAATCTGATATGTAGCTAGACTTCGCTTATAATGTCATCTGTTTCACAAAAAAATTTAATTTTTAAGTTCTGGAATTTATTATACTTTTTCTTTAGGGTTCATGCTTTGAGGTCAGTTTAATATATCTATGCCTGGACATTGTAAGGTTACTTATCTATATTTTATTTTAAAAATGTTAAAGCTTTGCCTCTTAACATTTTGTTATTTATTTTACTTAAAAGTGAATTTCATGTATTATGTGAAGAAGGAATGTAATTTCATTTTTTCCCATTTGGATAACCAAATTGTCCCAGAGTTACTAATTAAATACCTCATTCATTCCCCAGTGATCGCTAGCGCTACCACCACTACCTATGAAGTTCTCTAGCATGAAAGTATCTGATTCTGAACTCTCTTTACTATTTCTTTCTTTGTCCCTTCCCTCACTAACACCCTGGTTTTAATTACTGTAACTTTGTAATTACTTTGACTTTATACTCCTTCTCAAAAGGGACCTTCTTCTTCAGAATTGTTTTGGCTATTTATGGTTACTTTTGCTTTCAAATGAATTTTTAAATCCACCATTAATGAATTTGCATTGAATTTATAAATTAATTTGAGGAGGATTGACATCTTTATGATATTTAGTCTTCCCACACATTAACATTTTGTAACTCTTGATTTATTTTAGGTCTTTTTAAATGAATTTCAATAAAATTCTTAAATTTTTTCCAAAAAGGTCTTGCATACTTAAAAAAAATTACTCAAAGCTGCCTTATTTAACTGAGGGAAGAAACATTTTACTGATAGTTTAAAGAAATACCTTTTTTTAAAAATTACATTATCTAATTGTTTCAGGTGTGTCATATATATATTAATTTTACAAATTTGCAAATCTGGGATTACATTGCCTATTGACTTTACTCCCATGTTGTTGAGTATCCATCAAGGCAAAATTATTAGGGGAGCTGCATTCATATTCCAGCATGGACATACTGTATTTAGTTATTTTCTACATTATTGGATATTTATATTGTTTCCAACTTTCACAATTCTAGACATAACTGTGAACAACAGTTTTTTTTTTTCCTAAATCTTTACACACCATGATAATTACTTTTTTTAGGATTCATTTCTAGAACCTGAATTTCTGAGTCAAAAGCTTTGCCCTTTTTCATGGCTTTTGGTGTATATTATCAAAATCAAATCAGTGGTGGCTGATTCAGAAGTCATGATATGTCATGCAAAAAGAACACTCTAAAAACTTTGCAAATTATGACCTATAAAAATAAACCAATGGACATGGAATATATCTTGAAGAAAGTGGATTGCAAATACTGTGTAAGCATTTTGAGTTATATAGACTTATCTGAGCAATAAAAAGGAAGGTAAATGAATTAATAAGTGATTCTGGAAGGACATGTGCAAAGGATTAATAGCAGCCCTGGGTAGGGGAATTGTGCATGCTTTTATTGTCTTCCCTCTTATTCGGTGCATTCTATATTTATTAACAATATATATGAGTTATTTAGGGATACATTTTTAAAGACACTGATATCCTTATATAGCTTTGGTGGGATAGCATTTTTCCATCATTTCTTGCATCTTAAGAAATCTCTCTTCATTGCAATTCTTTCTCTTTTTAAATGTTTATTCCTCTCTCTGAGAAGTGAATTTGAGCAGCTATTTTACCATAACAACTGTGTACAGTACATTATTTTATCTAGCTGATAAATTTTTATAGCTGTTCATTTTTTATTCCCCACTTAGTACTTTATATTTCAGGTGAGCTCACAAATATCACTGAATGAGCTCGTTCAATGTCCTTATCCTAATACTGAATTATCAATAACAAATGGCCTGTTTCTTGGGTGTCACTATAATTATTGGTTATACTTGTGATTTTTTAAGATGAAAGGCAGTCGTGTTGTAAATGGCCAGAACACCAACCAGCCCTTAACTCTTCATACTCTTCCCCCTCCTTGCTTAAAATTGAAGCCTGGATGCTTGATGTTACTCAGGAACTATGAAGCTTTAAAGATATGAGCTAAATCATACATGACTGTATCAAGATGTGTTCAGTCTCTTTAGAAGGTAAATAGTCCAATAAGGAACAAAGACAGTTCACGAACAATGAACGCTTTAAAAACAATTGAGAAAAAGATCATTCTGAAGCAATAACTAATGGCCCGTCCTTTGATTTTGATTTGAATGTGCTTGCTTATGGCGACCATCAGCAAAGAGTCTGATGATTTTCTGTTTCAAGCAATGTCTTCCCAGCCTGGCTTCCCTTTGCCATCCTATTTCTTTTCAGAGGGATTCTGTAGCCGATCTGCCGTAGCTCATTCTGATTTCTTGCTTCCCATCCACTGTGAGTACACACTGTTCTGAAAGATCTCAAAGTTGAAATATTTTTATTTGGGCCACTTCTGCAATCAAGGTAATTCACCCTATCTTTGGAGAATAAAATGGAAAAAGGCAACCCAATCTCTGTGACCTTAAACCTCCATTGAAACTTGGAGACGATTAGCTCCGCTGGTGAGAGTTGGTGCTAGCCACCAAGGTCGTGGGTTCTATCCCATTACAGGGCAGCGAGTCTCAGTGGAAAAACCCACTGCACTGGCCCTGACTCCCTGGCTCATCTGCCGGCCTTTCTCAGAGAGGCAACGGAGTGTGGATTTTCTAGTAAATCATCTAACGGCTTAGAGAGTCTCTGGCTTGAGGCTGGTTGGCCAGAGCACAGGGAAGGATGAGAAACACTGATTGACTCCCGGACATAGGTATTCAGTGGATGTGGCAAATGAGAGGGGGATCCCAGCCCCAGTTTTCAGATGGAAGTAACGACACACATCAGCCTCGGGAGATCTGTCTATAAGGGAAGGGACACCCGTCGTCCGACAGGAGCTCTGGATATGGAGTCCCTGGACGGAGCGTTAGCAAATTCCATGTAAGGTTCCCCCAGCTACCACTCAGTTCAGGGGTGAGATTCAAGGCTGAAGAGCATGAGCAGAAGCAGGACCTCCGGACTGTGACCACCTGAGCCGCCAGGGAGAAGTGTAGGTGAGGAATGGGGAATGGAGGATGAACAGTGCCGCTCTCTACCCAGGCCTGGGACCTGGATGTGGGATCCATGCTATGTTTGTGAGCATGACTTAATTATAGGCATCACCAGATCAGCAGTCTAGGAATGCTGACCTCACTGGCCTACGGCCAGAGATGATGGAACTATATAGGTGGTGGTAGTGGGGTGCCAACAAATCCAGCTGCAAGAATCTATGAATATGCAGAGAGAAAACCAAAGAGGGGGTGCTGTAGCCAATGGCCATTCCTACCAAAACTAGGCAGAGGTCACATTACTGGTGACGGCATCCTTTTCATCTCCGACATAGTTCCAGGAAGATATGGCTACATAGCTCATGGGACACCGTCCAATGGGACTCTCTGCTGTGATGGAAGGGTTCTGTCTCGCCCACGTTGGATGTTGCTGGTGTGACTGAGGAACTCCAGTTTTAATTCAATTTAGATTTACAATGGCAACATTTGGTTGGAAGCTAGTGAGGGCAACGAGGCAGATCTAGAGGCTACTGGAAATAGTAGCAGTTAATCCTATTTGGAGGGTCATGCAAACGAATAGCTATAAATAAATGAGAAGGGCAAAGGTCAAATGGTCTTTCCCCTTGGTGTTGGCTGTATACTGAACCCCAAATAGCACTCATTTTTTAAAATTTACAAAATGCGAACTCCCTTACTTGTGCCGATGAAGGTTCATCTCGTTATTGAGACTCAACACTCACGGGTGGCCTGGAACTCATTTTCAACACCTACACCGTGTGTCTCTCTGTAAATTGGTCATTGGGGCTATGTTGGGATCTATATTAAGCAGTAGATAGTAAATGGGCCAATTTCTAAATATTCCTTCAAACTTTTTTTTTTCTGGTGCTAAGGATTGAACTTAGGGCCTTGGGCATGCTAAGCAAGGACTCCTTTAAGTTGTATAGTGGCTGTTTTCAAAGTAGTTTTGGAAGCAGGCAGTTGGCAATACAGATTATTAAAGTGTGGGAAGAAAATAATTTCTTATTTTCAAAAAAGGTCTCAATCAGAAAAATTCTTTTGACTTACGTGTCTTATGTGAACATAACACATTAGTACATTAGTATATTAATGTAAATCAAGTATATACATCTTTGGGAATATGCTCAAATATTTTCCCTAGTAGAGATGAACACTCAAGTTTGGAGCTTCACTCAATAGCATATATTATAGAAAAGGCTGACCATAGGCTGATGAGTGCAACTAAATATTTATCCTTTTCTCAGATATCTTGATAATATAGTGACAGGACAAGTATATGTCGTAAACAGCTACTCTTTACAGCATTTTCAATAACTGTATTCTATTGTTCACTTGGTGTAAGTTTTATAGTTCTATTTTCCACTTAGTAATTCTTCCTATTTCTTCCCACGTCTTTCCCTGTTTTATCTCCCTACATTCTTCGTAGCTTCCTGTAGTGTTTTCTCAACATGGACCAGAGGCTTCAAAACCAGGCAGTCTCACTGTAAGGCTCTGACTCGCCTGTGAAAGTCCTCTCACCAGCTCACAGCTGGGCTGTAAAGTGGATACAGTTCCAGAAGCTTTAGTCCTAGAGCCAGCAATAATACTATTTCTGGTACTCTCCCAAGCCAGTTGGGTCACACTCCCAGAGGGAGGTTCCAGTTACCACAATTGTTCTCATCGCTCCCCAGGTGATTCCAACGAGCAATCCAAGGTCATCTCTGGGCACTATTACTGCCATCCTTCATCAGACAGGACCTAGCTGTTGTCCCTTAGTCTATAGTCTGGTCTAATAGGGAGCCACTAGCCACATGTGAGCATTTAAACTTTAATGCACTAAGGCTAAATAATACTATAAATTGACCCCACAATTGCACTAGCCATATGTAGGTGCTCAGTGACCACCATGTTGGACCGTTCAGCTGCAGGACATGTCTGTGGCAGGCCATCACAGAGTTCTGATGACCAGCGCTAATGTTTGGGAGACACTGAGATGTAAACATGAAGAAAGGTATGATATTACAGGGACTCTAAAGCATTCTGTGGTGGCGGTAGGTGCTGTGTTTCTTACATGATATTTGGAATGTAATTTACGAATTTCTTTGGTTTCAAGTTCAGTCTAAATGAACTATAGTTAAAGGGAAGTGCTCACCGATGCCAGGTTTGATTTTACATGGTTTGCTTAGCTACCTTTGTTTCATGTCTTTTGCTTGGTTCAGTGTTTGTAGCAGCACCTCACCTGATCTCTAGCTTATTTTTTTTTTTTTTGGTGGTATGTGCCACTTAAAAACAATTCAATCACAGAAGTTATCCCTTCTGAAATCTATATTGTTTTACGGAAGAGGCGAACAGCTGGTGGAAATAACCCCAAGGTTGCTAATCCTGCCGAAGGAAAACACGGTGTCAGTAATTGCTTTCACGGTGACATTTGTTACAGATTTCATGCTCTAATAATACCCCAACATAAACAGTTTCGTAGGGCACCGCTAAAGAGCCTTGTGATGTGTGGGTGTCGGGAGAGGCAGGGTTGCCATCTCAATATCATTCTTACTCATTAAAAAGCGAAAAGTGAGACTCACTTTCTTAAATGACTTGAAACCTTATCACCCGTAATCACGCCGCAGTGTGGGCTTCACCTACACCTGGTCTTTGGCTGAGGTGCCCTCCTGCTCCTCGTTAAGCCCCTCCTTCGTGTGAGCAGAGCGCGGCGATCCACTAACGGGCTTCATTATGCTCATTTGTCTTGGTAAGAACTTTAAAAATGCTCACAAATGACTATGTAATTATAATTGCAATTTCACAGATGCATGCACGTTATTTTTAACAAGTTCATTCTATTAAGTGTCACCCTACTTTGAGCAGTGACATTCGATGGTACAAGGAGGAATTATTAAAATGATAGTTTAACTGATACCCTTGACAGGCAAAGCCAGTTATTGTATCCACTAATTGTAAATATTAGCTCATAGACTACAGAGAGTAACTCTGCGAAGTTTATTCTGTTAGAATACCAAATGAAGATCAAATAGAACAACTTATTCTACCAGGACTTGGTTGCCAAAGTGATTTTTTTCCCCATATATATCTTTAGTTTTAATTTTCCTAAGAAAAAAGGCTGAATATTTCCTAGTGTGATATTTTACATTTTTCAAAAATATAATATTTTGAAAAATAATAACATACATTAGATCATTTTTCATGTACTGGACTACAAATTATAAGCATCGCTGAATTACCAGAAAATTCTTTTAACAATCATCTCCTAGTTCAAAAATGATTCCTTTTTAAGAGGTGATAATCTTGTAATTTTCGAAGTATTATCTTTAGAAACTTTTCCCCCTATTATTCTTGTTTCCATTCAGCACATTTCATCAGAACTTAAAATTTTCCTTCCTCTACTGTATATGATCTTAATGTGCTTTCTTCTTAAAAAATAAAATCTTTAGTTTCAGGAGCTCTGTGTTCTATTCCTTCACTTTAAAATCATGGGAAAAATAACCATCATTTCTTTATCCCTGTCTCCAATTCCCTCATCATTTTCTGCAAGCCAATTTTCTCCTCTTTCTTCTGTCTACTCTGAGGAACTTTTTACTCAGCTCCATTCTCTGCAATTCAGGGCTCACAATTTCTTTGAGCTTCTCAGATTATCCTTTGTACTTGTGCCTACTATTTCATTTTTTTTAAAAAAAGGCTCCAGTTTTCTTTTGACGGTGTCATCTGTATATTGCCATATTTAAAACCCATGTACTTGTTGATGGAACCAAAATTTTCATCCTACTCAATCATAGTGAACTAAGTAACTTCTGAATGACTGAGAAATCATCACGTCATGTGAAAGAATTTTCTAGAATATTCAGGTTACTGCAACATGTGCAATGAAGTTGAACTAGCTTATAATGAATACAAAACCAAAAACTAATTTGGGCATCTACATAGATCATGTACTGGGTATACAAGGCAAATCACCATTTTATTAGAAATTTAACAAATCATACTAGTATTGAGGATAGCATCACGAAGAACAGGACGGGAACATTGGGATGAGCTGTATTGCATTCTAATTTTTTTGTCAGTCCCTAAGCCATTGCTAATTCCTGAGCCTCTCATTTATAAAAAGGGAGCTATATCTCAGACATTTCAAGGAAATGATGTATACAGCACCTCCACAGAACCTAGCACAATAAACACTCTATAATATTAGTCTTCCCTTTTCCTAAAAGTGAACACTTCAGCTTTGAATTCAGGATGGGTGAATTTCAGCCTGTTTGTAACTATTTCGATAGGGGAGCCCCTTGCATCCATCAGTACTGATAAATGTACTACACGGATAGCTGAACTTGCTTTTCACTTCATTCACCAACTCAGACCTTGGTATCCAATCTAAAGAAAATCTTAGATTGGATATTCTATCTCATCAAATCTCAACTAACTATTCTTTCTAGCTTTTAAAATATTTCTAAGTTGGCCACAAAGCAGGCTTGTTACCTGGTGTGGCGTGATTTCTTCTGCTTTTTCTTGAGTCTGAGTATTTATGCTGTTTGCATTGGCTTTATGGTGACACAGAACTTTTCTGGAAGGCTTGAGTCAAGGTCTTAGATCCTGAGATGTCCCCATTTTAGGAATATACCTGCCAGTCCTCCAGGTCACCTGTAATAGCTTCTTACTCCTTGAATTAAAGCCCTGCTAATTTAAATAGTCTTACTTATGGAAGACCTATAGTTAACAATTAAAATACACTTTATATGTTATGACTGGCTCCAGAATATACTAAACTTCAAAAAGTAAACACTTACCCACTGCCTAGTACCAAAAGATTAACCAAAAGAAGTGGATGTAGCACCAGCCTTCATGATAAAGGGTAAAATTCCCCATGTCCTCTCTGTAAGGGAAAGCATGCATCTGAGGAAGCCCTTTCATACCATGAAACCTTGGAATCTGCTTATTAATTTTTTCACCTGTAACTACCTGTGGCACACCTACTAATTACCTACAATTTTATGAGCTATGAAGAAGGTCTAAGAATTTTTTCCTGAATTATGGCAATAGAAGCATTAACCCCCTTCCCAATTTGTGCTATAATATTCTTCATTCTGATTCTGTGTCCTTTACCCTAACTTCTGGCTTTTACTAAACATGGGAAGAATGAATGACTTTTATAAATGGATACAGGTGTGACAAATATAAGATCAGAAAACCACCTAATTATCTTTTATAAAGTATTAGGATTCCCAGGAATCAAATGAAGAACTGGAACTAGCTCCAATATGTGTCCTGCTTATGATTGGGCTGTTTACCTTGTCTGATGGCTAGCTTAAACCTTGATCTGTTTCTATAGATTTTTTTCTAGATTGCAAATGTATCTTGTCTGGGTTTAAGATGGTTTTGGCCGTCTAATTTGGAATTTCTTCTATTCTCCTGTTATAGACACCAGGTTTTTCATTTTGACTGAAGGTTTTCCTCTTCTTCTTCCTCCTCCTCCTCCTCCCTTCCACCCTCCATTTTCCGCAGTAAAATCTAGTTCTTATAGGAAGCCAGTAGTTATGCCAGGTTGCTAAGTGTCTTCCCACTGAAGGACAATTATTCTGGAGCAGCATATATTTAGCATTTGACATTTGATAAACAAACACATTTAAGATATTTTCAATACCATTTCAGTTTGGGCAGCTAGAAGCAAAAGATACAGTTGGTATTTGGTGAAGTAAACAGATGTGGACATGCTGCCTGCATCAAGATGCATTAATTTTTTTTTTCTAAAAAGTGGATAAGAACTTGTGAGAATGAATAATGGAATTCATGTCAGATGGGGTGAGATATTTGATATTCAGGAACAAATCACAGCATAATAAATCTGCTGCATTGTTTGGATTGCATGGGAAGTTGCTCAGGCTGAAATATATATAGAGAAAAGGGAGATGGGAGTTCAGTAGAGGAAAGGCTGACCCTGGGATGATACCGCCCTCCCCCAGTGGCACGTTGTCTTGTTTGAAAGGCACTGGTTCAACTCGGCACGTGAAGTGTGCATCGATTGTTAGTTAGGAAAGCAGATCTATTTATAAGACACCTTCAAGTTAAATAGTGGGGAATCCAGAGAACTAGCTGCAGTCCTTATTGTTAAGAAATTTCCAAATCTATGCATGTTTCAGAAAGAAATTCTCTGCTTGAGGCAATAGGTTATTCCTTTGGAAATAAGCCCAGAGAGAAAGAATTACTTCTGAAGTCTCAGTGATAAGAGTGAGATACTTTCTTTTGATGACCTCTCTTTAAAGTTAGAGTAGCAGAACTTGGTAATCAAGACCCTTGATTATTCTCTATTTTTTTACATCCTCCACTACTACTTGTATTTGTCAGATCAATATTTTGGGAAAGAGTCTTGCTTGCTTAACTCCAGTGATTAGACATGAATCCATCCTTTAACAACTATTTATTGATCTCCTAATTTGCTCAGCCCTGGTATTCAGTACTATAGGGCATGACAAATATCTGTAGTATATTTAAGGTGACAGAGTTCACAAGTGACACTTTATAAAACAGGAATATCCATTTTTAAGTTTCGAGAAATGTGACATACACCCGCTTGTTTTGCTAAATCATTAGCTAGGGTGAATTATCTTGTGATCCCGTGTAGGATTGTTGTATGATGACTGTCACACTGGCAGGCACTGCGTGCCCAAGAGAATGTAATGGTGACTCAAGCGAGGCTGGGAAGACTCATCTGTGACCATATTAAAGACAACAGTGACTGCATGTGTATCTAGTGCTGCGCCCACCAGCGTGGGGGAGTTGGGTAGAGAAACTATTTCTTTTACCATTTAGACAAGGAAAACTGCAGGACCAAGTGGCAGAACTTGGTAGGAATGGTGGGGGGACCGCGCAGGGGGGGCGGAATTTACAGGCTCAACCTTGATGTCTTATTTATTCCTCTTGGCTACAGAATGTCTGCCAGCGGGAGACTCATCACTAAGATATTACAGGGAAATGAAGCCAGGCAAGAAAGTTATGTATTGCTTTTCTCCTCACCCCGTCAATTTTGTTATTAATAAATCAGATTCTTATAGAACAGCCTGCCACAGCTGACTCGGGAAACAAGGTTTTATTAGCACAATTTTTATTAACATAAAGTGCACAGTAGTTTTAAGAGTGAGCATTATACTTTTAAGTTGAAATGCATATCACTGAGAATACACGTGGCCGGTGCTTGCTGGCGACTTTGCTTTGGGCCTTGCTGCTTGGTTTTTGTTGCCGGGACAAGGCAGCTTGATTTGACGTGCAGATAAAGGTGTGTTGCCTGTGATTGATCTCCTATTCTTGACACTCCCTTCTTTACCTTCTGGGAAAATTCAATAACTGGTCAGTCTTACATGAGGGCTACCTCCTTGGCCACTTCAATTTCCACAAGGGACTTTTTTTTTTTTTTTTTTTTAAGCAGCACAGTAAGTCAGGGCAAGAACTATGTAATTACCCTTTAAAATTAAGTTTGAAACCAATGTTATCAAAGTAAATTGTGCTTTTCCAATATGGTTTGATAAACAGAGGAAAATGAATACTCTTTAGACATTTGCTTCGCAGAAGAATTAGTTTGAAAGCAACGACACGGTTTTTCTTTCATTATAAACATACATGCGTACTGATAGCAGAGAACGATCCCTGGGTTTTTCTACACTTTGTGTTCTCCAAGTGTGCTTTTTAGTTGGACCCTTTGAGCTCAAAGGGTAGAATTGGACTTTTGCGAACTGTGGACACACCCGTGGCCGGACAGGCGTGACCAGGCAGGGATGACTGCGTGTTAGTTAAGGTTCCTGTGGCCATGCAGTGCCAGCTGCTCCTTTCCCTCATTGCTGAGTTCTTCTTGCCATGAGGAGGAAGCTGGCTGTGGAAACTGGGATAAGGACCCCAGCTGGGCTGAGAGAACAAGATCAGCCACCCTGGTGGCCCCTGCTCCCTCCTCATGCAAGTGGGGTTCTAGAGTAGAGGGTGCACGTTTTGCACCCCACAAGGAGCCACAGCCCACTATGCCCAAGTAGACTCACAGACATTGATTCACCATGGCTGTTCACCCCAAAGGATCCCTGTGTTAAGAAAACTTGCCAGTTGATTTGAATTTGGATTGTGGCAGATGACACCATGGGACATTATGGTAACCCATAAATAAATGTGACAGTTTATTGAGAAGGTGGGAGCGAGGCTGCTGGGCTAAGAGAGAAGGACTAAGTTAGTTGGTAAATAGCACCTGGAACAATTGAGGCAGACTGATGGTTAGCTATGAGGGTAGCATGGTGGAAAAGTTGGCAATTAGTCACTTTTAAAGAAAACTGAACTAACAAATCAATCCTGTTGGTACCATGTCCATGATCCCCGCCTCATTAATAACTGAATTATTCTGAACTTATAGATGGGAATGAAAATAAAACTTAACAATATAGGGAAAAAACAGAGTGCTCAATCCATGAAATGAGATCACAGGCTACTTAGACTACATGGATCACGGACTTAATGCATGAAGACTGACCCTAACTTCTTTCTTTTATTTAACAGTGGTAAGATTTCTATTACATAGATTATATAAATTGAAGTGCCTTAGAAGAATGGCTTGTTTTGAGGATGATTATAATATGATGTCAATAGTTGATAATGGCCAAGATGTTTTTAATATCCTAAAGTTGTATTATCAGTGCTCTTCTTATATGATTTGAGGTCATACCTATGTATATTTATTTATTCAATTGATACATACCTTCTGAAATCTAAGCTGTTCTGGACACAAGCAGTTGTATAACAAGACATGCATAACCCCTGTACCCAGCAGTTTGTAGTTGAATGGTCTTTGGCATTTTGTTGTGATCATTTTACCTTTATAGTTGGAGAAGTTTTTAAAGTTGTGTTATGTTTAGTGTTAAGGAAGAAAAATAGAAGGTGCCTTTCTGAGACTTGGTAACACTATTGGTTTTTCTTTTTCACTGACAAAGAACATTAGTGTCCAAGCAGGCTAGAATTTTTGGAATTTTTAAGTTGGTTATCTGGGAGTGAATCTTATTACAATAGTGCTTTTAATGGTCTTAGAACTTTTTGAAAGTGTTAGCTCTGAAAATGATAATAAGCATAAGGTATTCACAGTATAACAAATATTAATTGAGGTGGACTATAGCATTGTGTTAGGTGCCAGGGTTACAAAATGTTGACCCCACCCCTGTAATCTGTTTGAGATTACACAGTCATCTAAACGGTGAGGTGTAAATTGATATTTTAATTGTGATTTTGGTAAGTGCTATGAAGGAGAGGCATTGTGTGCTATGCAAACATTATTTGGTTGATTGATTAGTATGGAGGGTCTGACAGAATTTCCTTGAGGCAGAGGCATTAGGCTGAGTAAGAATTGAGTAGGCAAGGAGGGAGCAGGGGACGTATGAAGCAGGATTATAGGTACACACACACACACACACACACACACACACACACACACACACAGAGCTACACCATGGTTGGACTTAGGTATGCAGTTACCAAGGCTTACTCTGAACGCCGATGATGGAGGCGAAAACTTTTTTAGCAGCAAAGATAGAATCTTTATCATTTTGACTTACAGGCTGGTTTTTCTGACAGTTTTATTTATTTTTTCCTCTCTCCCAATTTCCTGGTCTTTTACTTATACAATGCAGCCATTATTATACAATTGTATTTTGACTCCAACATTCAGGTAGGATAATTCAGGTATCCTACTTCAAACAGCAGTACAAATGGTAGAGACTGGTCATTCCCCACAATGAAGGGGCAGCATAAAGCTAATCTTAATATTATATAAAAATAATTCTTGCTCAGTGTTTTGCCCTTGACTAGCGTGTGTGTGTGTGTGTGTGTGTGTGTGTGTGTGTGTGTGTGTGTGTTACTGAAGATTGAACTCAGGGACATTCTACCTCCAAGCCCTTTGTATTTTTTTTGCTTTGAAACAGGGTCTCACCTGAACGTTGGGAGTCTCGCTATGTTGCTGAGGCTGTCTTTGAACCTGCAATACTCCTGTCTCAGCCTTCCAAGTACTGGGATTACAGGATGTGTGCCACCCTGCAGGGCTCTTTGACTACTTTTTAAATAATAACCTTATTTCAGATCAACTCTAGATTTATAGAATGATGGTAAAGATGGTAAGAGAGTTCTCATATATACCTCACATAATTTCCCCTTTTAGTTAGGTTTTGTGTCTCTGGGACCAAAATACCTGACAAGACTAACTTGAAGGAAGAAAGCTTTATTGGGACTCATGGTTTCAGGGGTTTGCCCAGGGTCGACTGGCTCAAGACTGTAACATCATGGTGGCGAGGAGTAGTGGAGGAGAGCTGCTCAGCTCATAGAAGCTAGGAAGCAGAGAGGGGAAGGGAGCAATGACATAGATGGTTCCCATAGCCGCACCCTAGTGACTCACTTCCTCCTGCTATACCCCACCTGCCTAGAGTTACCACCCAGTAAGTCCATTCAAATTATTAATCTATCAATGGATTTATCTATTGATGATGTTAGAGTCCTGATTCTATTATTTTGCCTCTGAACATTTCTTTTTTTGTGTATGTGCTACTGGGGATTGAATCCAGTGGTGTTCTGCCTCTGACTCCCCCAGCTCCCCCTTCCCTTTTTGAAACAGAGCATACTAAGTTGCTAAGGGCCTGACTAAGTTGCTGAGGTTGTCCTTGAACCTTTGATCCTCCTGTCTCAAGCCTCCCAAATACTGGGATTACAGGTGTGCTTCACCATGCCTGGCATCTTCTCTGATCATTTCTGCATTTCCTACACATGAGCTTTTCTGGGGGCCGTTTTGTATCCAAGCCATACCATTAACATCTTACATGATACATTCATCACAGTGAATGAAACAGTTTTGATTTTTTATTATTAACTGATATTCATACTTAACTCAGAATTCCTAAGTTTTTCTTTCTGTAATTTTTCTGTTCCAGGATATATTATATTTAGTAGCCATGTCTCCTTGGGCTGCCTTTAGCTGTGATTGATTTAGATGACCTAGACAGTTTGAAGGGTTCTGACCAGGTATTTTGTAGACTCTCTCAGTATAGATTTGTCTTGTGTTTTTCACACGGCTAGAGGGGTTCATGTATTTTGGGGAGGAATGACCACTTGGGTTAAAGTGATTCTCATCACATTCTATCAATATGACTTATCACTGTTGATGCAAACCTGAACTACCTGGCTTGAGGCAGTATTTGTTAGATTTCTCCACTGGGCAGTTACTCGTTTCTTCTCCCTTTCCGTACACTTCTCTTTGGGAGGAAGCAATTATGAGCAGCTCATACTTAGAGAGTAGAGAGGTAGGCTCCACCTCATTAAGAGTGGATCGACTATATAAGTTATTTGGAAGTGTTTATTCTTCATACACATGCCTATGTGCATGCACATACACACATATACACACAATGAATATAACGAATATTTATCTTATGCTTTGGGTATAACCCAACACTATTTTACTTATTTTTTAAATAAATAAATATTTGTTTATTTGGTGGTTGGAAGCTCTTGCCATTGACTCTTGTATCTCTTTGATATATATACCTATAATTATGGGCCTTTTTTTTTTAGCACTTTCTTTTACTACTAGATAATTCAAACTTATTTTTGTATATTTCCTCATGTCTATGAGCAGCCATTTTCCAAAGAAGTCCTGGTTTTATTTATTGTGAGCCAAACTCTGGGTAGCAGGCAGGTTTGCTTGTCATTCAGTGCTGCCTCTAGGCTGATAATGCAAAGAGATGCCTGTGTGTAATGTCCTAAGTACATAAACATATCTGCAAGTATTTGTATATATAACAAGTTGTGCTGTGTTAAGCTGGATATGAACACACACTGCTGTCTCCCATGCTAACGCACCACAACATGGATCATTCTACCTTCCTCCTCATA
Organism: Graphiurus murinus; assembly: GCA_004027655.1. NCBI lineage: Eukaryota > Metazoa > Chordata > Mammalia > Rodentia > Gliridae > Graphiurus > Graphiurus murinus. Next base: position 18,387 of record PVLC010031408.1, read on the forward strand.
TTGAACCCATGGCGAGAAACCCGGCTCCCATCATCTGCTGTTAATTTATTTCATTATTTGTTAACCCATCATCTTGTGGGAAAACAACTTTATCAGTTGGAGTTCCATGTTTACATACAGTTCATTTGCTTTATTCTTACACACTTCGTGCAACCATTTCCAAAGTTACTTAGATCAGCACCTTATTTCCCTACCCCCTTCAGTGAGATTAATACTTTTGTTAGACATTTGTATTTTTTATAGCATTCTATATTTTATCCTGGTAATCTCCTGACCTCTTAAATTATTTTAAAATTTGCATACATTAAGATTTATTCTTTGTTCTGTTGAGTTTTATGAGTTTTGACAAGTATTTATGGTATTATATTCACATTGAATAAAATAGTTTCTATTACTATAACAGAATAGTTTCTCTACCTATAAAATCTCTTGTGGTTCTCCTACCCAATCAACCTCT
>PVLC010031409.1:0-18707 GCA_004027655.1 Graphiurus murinus
AGTGCTTATATGTAATAATAATCATTAAATACAGTGACCTTGTAAAAATTAAAATTTTTTCCTTCTATTTTAATAGCCAAAAAAAAAACTTCGGGGCATATGATAATTATATCCCAGGTAAGAAAGAATTCAATATTTATTGTAAAACATACATGAGCAATTTTAGAAACAAATAATTATCTTCCATTCAAATAAGTAAAGCAAAATCTGCTATGGAATATATCTGATAATCAACATTTTATTTCCCAAGGCACTTTTCTCATGGGTTTAGTAAATACCTTCTAAGTATATTTTGTTTTGTTTTAAATCCAGGGAAAGTTAAGTAAATATTTTCAGCAACATAAAGGTGGACATATTTTCATGTTAGAAATAATGCAATCACATAATCTTACACTTGAAAAGCAATGTAGAAATTGATTAAACAACTTCTCATCCCACTTCTACTACATTCCTGTTAGATTCTATCCAGCTTATAATTGGCTAAAAATGTCATTACTAGACAATGCAAATTTAATGTCAAATTGCTTTAACTATCAAGTGGTTATCTCTCATTCATGGAGCTTACATGTACCTTTTATTTGATACATTTTTCCCACTGATCCTAACGCTCTTTTCAGAATACTCATAAATGTCTATTTTTCTCTTACACATCGTAATACTACAAATATTTAAGTACAGTGATGGTATCTCTCACTGGCCTCATTTGTAACTTAAATATCCTTAATTGTTTCTAGTATAGTTTCCAGGTAACTTCACCCTCCCAGTCACCACTGTGCAGACTTTTTGACATTTTTTTCTTACTAAGCATTTCACGAATAACAATGTGATTTTGTGTGTATAGCATTTACTCCTGTACCTTGCAAAATGTCTATTAACTTAAAGAATCTTAAGCCTTTACTCTTAAACTCAGACTTATATTTACAGAATAGTCTACACTAGACATTGTTGTATGTACTTTAGTGGCTACAGATGAAGTTAACACATTTTCTGTTCTCAATAGAATAGTATTCTAACCAAAAGAACATAAAGCAAATATCTAGACTGGAAGAAATAGTAAAATTTAAAAGGAATAATTAATGTTTCTTTGCATTTGTATTTTAGTCTATCTCAGTTTCACAATGACTACTTTAACAGTTATGTATAAATTGGTCAAAAAGGAAAAATCAAATTTTATTTAATCATATTAATCACAGAGCATTCCAAACATTATCAAATAAATGAAGCCATAATTTGATTCACTTGCTTATTCATTTACATGATATATATTATACTTACTTACTGCATTTCAGTTCTGATGAAATTCTATTTACTCCAAAATGTATATTTTGTCTTTCTTGTTTTAGTCAGTGAATTAAGTAAAAAATCATGGAATCAGCAACACTTTTCCCTGGCATTTCCCAAGCCACAGAGGCCAGGAACCAAAAGGAGATCATTACCTTCCCAGCTACGTGACAATACAGCTCCTGTAAGTATTGAAAAGAGTACATATTTGCTAGTATGCATAATTACTTATTAGTAATAATCTTTTGGAATCAATTATAATTATTATATGTTTTATAGATCAGAGCTGACTAATAAGACTTCAGTTATGATGGAAACATTTTACATTTTTGCAGTTCAGTGTAGCTATTGAACACCTGAAAAAAGTATCATATAACTGAGGAATTGAATTCTATATTTGAATTACATTTTCCTAGCCAGGTGTGGTGGTACACACCTGTAATACCAGTATTAGGGAGGCTGAAATAAGAGGATCACATGTCCAGCTTTAGCAACCTAGAAAGACTCTCAGCAACCTAGCTATACTCTGTTTAAAAATAAAAAATAAAAAGCGCTATGGGTGTAGCTCAGAGGTAGTGTGCTCCTGGATTCACTGTCTGGTACCAGACACACAAACGAAATAAATATAGTTTGCTTAAGTAAATTAAGATTACATGTGACTGTTAAATGCTATATTAGGCCACACATTTAGAGATCATTCAAATTCTACTAGTTGGAGACAGTAGATATATTTTGACTACCTTTCACTATATCACTTATTTTATATTAATTATTTGTTCAATAGTCCCACATTATATAAAATGAGTTTAAGAAGCACAGAAATCTAGAGAGCCTAATTTATAGTTAGTATGAATACTCAGAAATGTTTATCAGCAAAAAAAAAAAAAAAAGAAAGAAATGTTTATCAGCTACAGAGACACTATCACACAGTCATGGAATTACCTTATGCCCTCCTGAAGTTTCAGTTCTTCTTCCTCACTTCCTACAATAAAGAATTTAGAATTCTGAGTATTGAAAGGATAACATTTCTTAGTGTTACTGTAGTTATCATGTGATATGAAGAAATGTTAAAATAATTGTAGTCTCACACCATAATGTAGTTCAGAGTAAAATAGGGATATACATGTATACGGTACTTTGTGAAATTTCCCCTGGCTCCCTCCTCCCTACTTCCCTGGTTTCTCATACATGATATTGAGATGGACATTGGTATTCTCATATATGTACACAATGTCAATGGAAGTGATTCTTTCATTAATTCTCCCTCCCCAACTTCACAAAGACCACTTCTCTGGCTCCACTGGGATTTCTCCTCCATCATCTACAGTCCCTTTGAGTATCCAGATTTTTCCCTAGCTTTTGCATATGAGAGAAAACAAACATATGACTTTCTATGATTGGCTAATCTCACTTAACATAATGTTCTCCGGGCCCATTTATTTTTCTGCAAATGACATAATTTTGTTCTTCTGTATTGCTGAGTAGAATTTCATTGTGTGCATGTCCCATAATTTTGTAATCATTCATCTGCTGGCTGGTTCCATATTTGGTTATTGTGAATTGTGGTACTATAAACATGGATATGCATTTTTTAGTAAATGAATGAATCTCATTGGAAATTGGTAAGAAACTGAAAGTAAAATGTACCATATCATGCACTGAATGTTACAGATTTCACCATTTCAGTTACCTATCTGAGGATACTCAATTTACATCTGGACAAATAGGAGAAATTTACCTTAATCTCCAGTAACATTCTAATATTCAGAGACCTTGAAAGTGAAAATATATATTAAGATATGCCTGGACCTGAAACAATTCAATATTAGAGAGTAGTTTCTGAGTTCCTGTAGAAATGGAGGTAGGCAAGACATTTCAAGAATTTTCACCAACACAAGATCAAAAAACAAACAAAGAAAAGTCTCTCCTGCTTGTGATGAGAAATTCTGATATATCTTGAATCAATGGAGATTGCTACAAATTTTAACATAAAATCTTGTGATAATTTTGAAGCTTCCATAAATTAAAAGTTGGCCCCAGATGAGACATAATTATTAGATTAAAAATGATATTCAAAAAGCAGAATAAATTATGTAATTTATAATATGTCTATTTTTTAACAAAAAACTTCTAGGATATTGTCATTGCTGAAGTTAAAATATTTGGGGTATCTGTTCATAGAGGCTGTATTAACTCATAAATTGCCCTTTATTATTCTAACCGGTATTTCAGAAAGTTGACAGTGAAATATTAAGAAGAGCTCATCCACAGCCCTTATGGATGTATCGGTCTTTAATGAAAATCTCCGAGAGACCATCTGTTTATTTAGCTGCCAGGAGGAGGCCTTCAACCAAAGAACCTCGTCCCCCCAAACAACCTACTAAAGGACCAGAAGAAGAGAAGAAAAAAGAGGATAAATCAGATTCTGAAGCAGAATCAAAAGCTAAGGGAGGTTCAAAGAAAGAAAAGGATAAAGCAGCTAAAGATGAAAAAGACATTGGCCCATCCGATTCCAAAAAAAGCAAAAAAGGGTCACAGAAGGGCAAGGATTCAGGTTCAGAATCAGAAGGTGACAAAGGCGCTGGAAAGAAGGATGCAAAAAAAGATAAAAAAGACAAAAAGAAGGGCAAGGATTCAGGTTCAGAATCTGAAGGTGACAAAGGTGCTGGAAAGAAGGATGCAAAAAAAGATAAAAAAGACAAAAAGAAGGGCAAGGATTCAGCTTCAGAATCAGAAGATGAAAAAGCTGGTGGAAAGAAAGATGACAAAAAAGGGTCAAAGAAGGACAAGGATTCAGGTTCAGAATCAGAAGGTGACAAAGCTGGTGGAAAGAAAGATGCCAAAAAAGGGGCAAAGGGCAAAGATGCAGCTTCAGAATCTGAAGGTGACAAAGATGCTGGAAAGAAGGATGCCAAAAAAGATAAAAAAGATAAAAAAGACAAAAAGAAGGGCAAGGATTCAGCTTCAGAATCAGAAGGTGAAAAAGGAGATTCAAAGAAGGATAAAGGTTCAAAGAAAGAGGAAGGTGGAAGAGATTCAAAGAGAAAGGATAGTCTTAAAGAAAAGAAAGATGAAAAGAAGGCAGATGCCAGTGAATCAAAGGAAGATTTCAAAGAGGGCAGAGATTCCAAGAAAGAGGGCCAAGATTCCAAGAAAGAGGGCCAAGATTCCAAGAAAGAGGGCAAAGATTCCAAGAAAGAGGGCAAAGATGCCAAGAAAGAGGGCAAGGATGCGAAGAAAGAGGGCAAGAAAGAGGGCAAGAAAGAGGGCAAGAAAGAGGGCAAGAAAGAGGGCAAGAAAGATGCCAAGAAGGACACTGATACAGAATCTGGTGGGTCAAAGAAGGATGCAAAAGGTGGAAAGAAGGATGCAAAGAAAGATGGAAAAAAGAAGGGCAAGTAGGCCTTGTGTAACAACTCAGACTGAAAGAAAAACCCAAAATCATATTCGATGAAAACATTTTGATAGTCTGAAATTGAATCTGTGAGTGAAAAAGAAAGTTCCAGGAATTCATTTAATAGTTTTGTAAGAGAAGACAAGAGCACAGGGAAGACTCAAAAAAAAAAAAAAAAAAAGTTGATGACATATACGAAAATATTATTGGGAGCATTCATGGAAAAGACTTGGAAGATATATACCTATGATAAATTTGGGTATATAAAGTATTCAAAGAAAGATCACTAGAAAGACTCAAAGAAGGATATTAAAATGAGGATGTATAGGTTATGACACTGAGTATGGGAATACAAAAAATTAAAAAAACAATGCTCAATAAAGACTTTTATGAAATATCCCAAAGGCTGATGCTATATCTAAAGATTTTAAAAATCTTCAGTTCATCTATAGATTTAAATAAAGAACCATAGGAGTCATGAAAAGTAGTTAAACAACTTTCAGAAAATTTTCTTTGAAGTCAATACAAATTAAATATAGTTTTCAAAAGAAGGAAGGCAAGACAACAGGAAGGAAGAACAGAAAAGAAATAGTATTACTTCCTAGTGAGCCTACACCACCGTCTCTGAAGTTTATATGACAAAGAAGCAATGAAAGAAGGTAAGGAAGGAAAGAAGGAAGTACAGAAGGAAAGAAAAAGAAAGATTACTTTCTAGTGAACATACACCACCATCTCTGACGTTTAAGTGACAACCATATTTACAGTGATTGACTATTCCAATTCTGAGTCAAGATGAACCTACTTGGTAAGTTAGTTTTATTTTAAGTAAGGTTGGATAAAAACAATTTAGACAATTGAATCGAAGTTTACTGTTCTTAATATCTCTGTAATTTATTGACTAGGTTTTCTAATGAAAATGTGTCAAATCTATCAAATTTTTGAATGTGAAGAGAACACCAAAATAAATTAAACACCAGAAAGTGTCCATGAAAATGTTAAGAGAAGTAGAATCACTCATGGTGCAGAGAGGAGACCACCTTATCATATATAATTTTAACAATTAGTATATTTTTAAATAGAAAATAGTGTCCACCATCTCTCCATTTAAAGAAAGATGAAAATCAAAATTGTGGAAATGCTCAAGAACAAATCCAAATGCAGCATTAAAAATACTTCTTGAGATATTGCTAATTACTTTTACAAAACTAAATTAATCAGAATTTATAATGTGTAACCGTAAGATTATTAATTATACTCTTAGATATGAAGACAATGAACCTCATATCTTCATAATTACACTAACCCCTGTTGTGACCCACAAGTCATATTACTGTGAGAGAGGAAAATCAATATAAAGCAAAATTCAGCATCACCGAGCTTCCCAATCAGTGCCAACTCATTCATTTCTGATTTATATCATCCTGTCTCAGGAAAGCTCAGCATAACTGCAGAACTAGTTAGATGATGTTCCTCTCCCCTTTATCCTTACTGCTAGAAACTCTGGATGCAAGACGAAGTCTCTCCTTGACATGAAAGGAATGGACTCCTATTGCATATGCTCTCAAGAACTAGGTTTCTATGAACAGGAGGGTATAATTGTTTTGCTTTGTCACTAGACATTATCTCCTGTCCTTTGCACATCAATTATGACGGATCAATCACTATTTCCAGGTGAACTGCTTGTTAACTTGGATTGTTTGTAGCTGTAAGGAAAGTAAAATCCTTTCTCTCTGTTCCCCTCACCCTTTTCCTGGAATAATATTGTACTCCCTCTACTTATTGCAAAACTCCATGTTCAAAGTTTTAATTTTTCTGGACCTATTCTCTCAGAGGTTTGGAGGGACCATTTGAAATACTCCTTTCCCTCTAAAATGTCCCTTAAAATATTTTTCTCTTATGGGACATAAATCAGGTTTTAGATTCAAATTTAATGTTCAGTGACAGAACATTTGAGCTTCTACCTTTACTGTTCCACTGGAATATATCAAGGGTAAAAAGAACCTCTGTATAGTCAAATCCAAAAGCAGAGTCTTCTTATTACTTCTATCCTACCTATATTATTTTTATCAATTATTTCATTAATTCATATGGTTTTTATATGCTATTGAATCCTATGTTTAAACCCAGCACTGAATTTTTCTACTCATCTCCAAACTCATATGTGTAAATACTTAATGATACCTATTTGTTTTTTCAGTCATCTCAAAATTAATAGATCCTGAAGAGAATCCTTGATACCTTTCCACCAAAGCCTACTTCTTCCATGTCCCCACCAACTTAGTAAACAGTACTGATATCCAATCTGTGGCTTATGCAAAAATTGGTGAGTCATCCCTATAGACACTTTATTCTTCACCCCACCCATCAGTAACACCTCCCTTGTCTATCTCCAAAATATGTGAATTTGTCTACGTCACTTCATCTCTACTGTTTCCACAGTAGTAGTTTAGCCCACCATTATATTATGTATGGAAATCCTAAATGTCTCTAAATATAGGTGAAGTCCCCTGTTTCATCTCTTACCACCCCCTGCAAAATCCCATTCTCTACAAGGAAAGCACCATCTATCTTTACTGGCGAAAGGTCCCTAATGTATTGACATCACATTTAGCATAAACTTTTCTTTTTCTCTGGTTTATAACACTTTAAATGATCTCACTGGGTACCATTTCTTTGCTCTCATGTTATACCATTGTTCCTTTTGGGTACCTTGCACTGATCATACTGGTTTCTTTCTATATTTAGCCACATATTACCTCATGATATTAACCTGCACACTTAGTCTCTCTGCAATAATAGAATTTCACATTGCTCATCATTCAAATTTTTCATCCTCATAGTAAATTTTACATTTTCATTTATTCATAGTTTTTAGAGAAATTTTAGGCTCATAACAAGCCTGAGCAGAAGCTATAGACATTTCCCAGAGACTTCTTGCCCCATGCACATGCATAGATCCCCTCATTACCCATATCTCCCATAAGAGCAGCACATTTACTAGGATTCATGAATCTACATTGACATATCATTGTCACCCGAAGCTCAGTTTACACTGGGTGAACTCTCTGTGAACTCATTCTATGGGTTTGGACAAATTTGTAATGGTATGTTTCTACCATTCTATAGCATGTGGAGTAATTTTGCTGTTATAAAAATCCTCTGTCTCACCTATTCTTACTTCCCTTCCCCCAGCCCTTCACAATCATTGACCTGTTTACTGTCTCCATTGTTTTGGTTTTTCAGAAATATATAGTTGAAATTACATGTTGGCATTTACAAATTGACTTCTTAGTAATATGCAAACATTTATGGATTGACAGATCATTTCTTTTTACACTGAAATAAAATGTTCCATTGTCTGGGTATTTCACAGTTTATTTATTCATTACCTCTGAAAGAATCTTGATTGCTTCCAAATTTTGGCGATTATGAACAATGAAACTATAAGTACCTTTGTGCAAATTTTGCTGTGAGCATAAATTTTTAATTGTGTTACATAAATTTGAAGTATCACGTTTTCAGTATTGTATAGTAAAAGTGTATACATACATATATATTTTTAAAAACTGTCAAGCTTCCAAAGTGGTTGCGTCATTTTATTTCCAAAAGCAACCAATATTAATTCCTATTGTTCCACATCTTTGCCAACATTTAATGTTGTCAGTGTTTTGTATTGGGCTGTGCCTCATTGTTTTAGTTTACATTTCCTTTATGACATGATATAGGTAATATTTTCATATGCTTATTTGTTTTCTGTATACAGTTTTACTGAAGTATCTGTTAAGATCTTTGCCCAGTTTTTAATCAGGGTAATATCTTTCTTCCAATTGAATTTTAAGGGTTATTTGTGTATTTTATAGCATTTTTGTAGACATAAAATATTTTCCTTTACTTTGTCTTTTTATTCTATTGGCATTGTCTTTCATAGAACAAAATATGTAAATTTAATTCTAATCTATCAATTCCTTCTTTCTTGAATTATGCCTTTGGTGTTGTATCTAAAAAGTCATTGCAAACTTAAGATCATCTAGATTTTCTCATTGTCTTCTAAGATTTTTATAGTTTTGCTGTAGCAATTAATTGATTAATTATTTTATTTTTAGTTGAGAGCTAAGCATTATATACTTACATGTGGAATGGCTAATTCAAGCTATTTAACATATGCATTATCTTGCATAATTATTTTTTGTGGTAAGAAAAGTTACAATCTATTTTCTGAGCAATTTTCAATTATATAATACATTGTTTTAATAATAATCTCCATATTATTATTCTCAATTTATTTTTCTGGTCTAAATGAAATTTTGTATTCTTTGAACAACTCCTCTGTGACCTTTTAGGCTCTTTCAACCACCATTTCACTCTTTGTTCCCATGAGTTTTAATGTTTATACATAAGTAGTCATGAAAAAGTGAATTCTCAATAAGCAGAAGAAACATAGAAGAAAAGCTTTTTGATATTGATCTTGGCAAAGACTTTTTGCCTATAACTCCAAAACATAAGCAAACAACAAAAGTAAAATATACAAATAGGATTGCATTAAACTAAGAAAGCTTATACACTGCAAAAGAGAATCAGCTTGATAAAGAGATAACTTAAGAAAAGGGAGAAAATATTTGTAAACCATAAATTTCATAAGGAGTTAGGATTTGAACTATGTAAGGAAGCAAAATAATTCAATAGCATGAACATGAATCACTAAAAAGGGGCAAAGATCCTGAATTGATATCTCTCAAAATAAATAAATACAAGTCAAGTCATGATTATTAGATTTGGGGTCTTTTAATGTCCCAGAGTATTTATACATTCTAATCATTGTTATTCTACAAATGAAACACACAATAAAAAATAAAAATGCAGTTGAAAGTCTCATCGATAATTAGATTTTCTAGAGACACTTTCAAGTCTTAAATAAAAAGAATATGAACGTTAAAACTCACTCAGCAATAAAGAAAAAAAGAAACAATGATTAGAATGTACAAATACTCTGGGACATTAAGAGACCCCAAATCTAATAATCATTAGAGTTAATGAAGGAGCAAGATACAGGTTTGTAACACTGATAATCTTTTCAGTGAAAAAGTAGTGGTCATTTTTCCAAACCTTAGGAACTAGAGAGATATCCAAATATAGGAGGTACTTGGAACTCTAGATAACAAGATCAAAAAACATCTTCACAACACATTATAATGAAAATATCCAAATATACAGAATACAGCCAGAATTCTAAAGGTCTCAAAAAAAACATCAGGTCACATTGATAGGTAAGCCAATCAGAGTAATGTTTGATATCTCACCAGAAATTCTAAAATATTAGAGGACTTATAATGCACTAGTCCTGAAAGAAAATAACTACCAAACAAGATTACTATATCTAGCAAAGCTATCTTTCAGAATCAAAAACCTTTCAAGACAAGCATAAACTAAAAAAAAAAAAAAAAATGAACCATGACTACAAATCTAACATTATAGAAAGTACTTTAAGAAAATGTACGCACAAAAAAAGTAAAAACAAACACCAGAAGGATGAATATATTTAGAAGTGTATAAGCAAATGAGAATTAAGACCAAACTAAACATTAGAAGAAAATCAAAATGGCAAGAAATAGCAAACATTTCTTTATAATAACATGGAATGTAAAGTCTCAACTCTCCAATTAAAAGACAGACTGGGAGCTAGGCTTAGAGGCCCATGCCTATAGTTCTAGTACTTGGTAGGCTGAGACAGGAAGATCACAGCTTTGAGGCCAGTGTTAATAATTTAGTTAGACCCTGTTTCAAAATAAAAAATAAAAAGAGCTGGGGTGTAGTTCAGTGTTAGATCACCCCTGTTTCTGTTTAATTCCCAGAAAGACAGATTGGCAGATTGGATTTAAAATTAGATTCAACTATATGTTGTCTACAAGTGACACATCACTCAGGCAAAGATAGCTACAGAATAAAAGTGAAAGGATAGATTGATATGCCATGCAAAAGTAGCATAGAAACAAGCAGAAATAACTACTCTTATAGCCAGCAAAGTAGATGATAAGCTAAAATTAGTTCACAAAGACAACAAAGGTCATTTCATACTGGTAAAGGGAATAATCCAAGATAAAATGATATAAGGATGGTAAATATTTATGTTTCAAACATTGGTGCACATAATTTACTGATATATAAATTTAGCAAAATATTGGGATACAAAATTAACATAAAAATCAGCTTTTCTGTATGTCATTTTAAATATGTTGTAGAGCATGTTGACTATAGATAACAATAAGGTATTTCTAAGGAAACAGTTTCAATTCTCACCACAATTGTAATGATAAATATTTGAAAGGACATATATATCAATTAACATAATTAATAATTTACATTATCCACATCACTTTTACTCCATAAAAATATACACCTATAATTTATCATTATACAATTAAAAGCAAAATTAAAATAAATATTTTAGGATTTAGATATATATGTATTTATGTGTATTTATAGGTAGTGAAATATATTGCTTATAATTTTAGTGGGTTTTTTTTGGCAGATACTTATTAAATATTTAACCCTAATGGTTACCCTCTGGTAAGTTCCTTAATTTAAAAAACACATATTTTATGTTTATTGGTCCATGTTTTCAATCTACGGACTTGCATATAGAGTGATTGTGTTGCGTATGTAATTATTTGTAAGGTAGAATAACTATTGGTATAAAATACATTTGTATTAAGTGCTTAAATTTTTAAATCCTAAAATTAATAATTTTATTTGTCTCTAAATTAAAACAATATTCTTACTGAACAAACACTGATATTAGACAACATTTCAAAGTAGAGGCAATGCTAAGGAATAGTGAACTAACCGTTAATATTCCAGAAGCATGATGTTCTAATTTTAGAAATACATGTGTAGTTTTGGAAATGTAAATTTTTCTTTCCTTGACATTGGGTATGAGTTTATTTCTCACCATAAATATTATTCATCACTTTATACTGCTCTAATATTTATATCATGTTATAGGAAATGAAGATAATTAACAGCATAGAGACAATTGAACAAGGGAAACAAAGAAAAAAAAAGTACACAGAGAAAGAAAATTTATAAAGATCTTTCTGGAAGCACAACAGAAACTTTGCAATGAACACTGCATTGTTTTATTATTCAAGGTATGTGGTATGTATTGAATTTTAATTTTGCTAAATTTTAATACTATTTAATGAGAAGATAGTATATGCTAGCTTATCACTTATATTTTATGTGATCATTGTCCATTGCACATTCAAATCTCACCAAAACATTCTTCTTCAAATCTTTGTAAACCATGCATTAACTTTTTTGAAGAGTGAAATGCCTTTAAATAATGATCAATTCTGTTTTGTTGATTTGAAATGTGATGAATTATTGATGCTACAGATATGAATTTAATATAGTGAAGTTCTTTGCATGGAAAAACTTAAGAGTTTTCATTATTATCACAATGAATCTACATAACTATATAGACTAGGAAATATTCACATCATTTTCCTCATAAATATCTTTCTATATATGCTAGTGAAATTATAAGAAGCAGTGATATTAACAAATCTAGCTTTAATGCTAAATCTCAGAATTTATCCCCCACTGATGAAAAAGACCAGAGTCCTCTATTTTCAGTCATTTTAAAATTGCTAATATAATTACATTTCCTAAAATAAAAGGAATGCATGAGTTCTCTCAATTCACCTGAGCACTAATTAAAGTATACTTTTGCTTTTCACTGAGAATTATACAGTACGAAGAAAAAATAGAAATTAGGTAGACTATAATTATTCTACATTTTATTATTCTTTTTTGTAATAGTATATTATACACTAAGCAATAAATTGCCAAAGATTTAATTTGGTGATAAAGTAACACAATATTTTTCTGCCTATATTCAGTATTGAACTTAATGTGGGTAATTTAAAAACTTATTACATATGAAACAATACCATTTCAAATTTGAAATTATGAATAAGCATGATAACATAAGTTTGTGTAAAAGTCTGTTTACTTGTTTGAATTGAATATTAGCAATAATACATGAGATCTACTTTTATATTTGTAATTCTTATTTCATATCAGAAATATCCACAGTAATAAAGTAAAATTACCTAATTAAATAAGGTCTAACATATACACTTAAAATATATGTCACCATTGATGTCTACTTACACAATCTTAATTCTTTACAGTGGCTAACTTGTAATTAGGATACTGAAGTTTAAATCTAAGGCTTTTCTGGGCAGGAATTTACTCATAACTTGGCTTCAGTCTTTCTTGGTAACATAAAGGAGTTGGAATAAATTCCCATATCCCCAAAAGTTAAATTGTATACTTTTAAAATTAAGTATTAATATGAAAGCAAATTTTTAATAAAGAATAACTAATTATAGACCAAAGCCAATATTTTATTGCAGTGCTATTTTAATATATTTTAATCCATACTAAAATATAATACTACAAATGCCAGTTACATAAAATAGATCAATTATTCATAATGTCCAGTTAACTATTGGAAATTATAAAATAATGGGTACAAAATATATTATTCATTATTTTCAATTAGAAAGTTTCAAATCATCATAGTACCTTACTGCTTTTCTAGCATTTCAGAACTCTGGGACATACAAAATACAATATTTGATAAACCTTAAATGCCAAAATATCATCTATCACTGTCTTAATGTGCTATTTGAATCCAAGTGAATGTATTCAAAAAATGATAATGGAATTCAGCTTATCTTGAAATAGAGCATGCTGAAATCATTTCAAATTAAAATTGAATGGGAGGACCCAAATATTTTCCTACTCTAGTATAATATAGAGAAATATATTTTTCATTCATATAATTTGGTTATTTTAAGACAGTTTTAATCACATGATTTTGCATTTTCTAAAACAAGTGGTTTCCATGCATTTTGATTGCCTTCTCAGAGTAAAGGTTATGCATTTAAGAACTTTAGAAGTCAGGGTGTTACATTAGAGAAAATGTATGAAAATAAATTTCCTGCAGTAAACCTATTTACAATAAAAATATGTGCTAATGCTAACAATTCTACGAATTATTAGTGATAATTATGGAAATCCCAATTTACAAAATCCTATATCTGCATTGAAATAAAAAACATAGACTTTAATATTATACCAATCAAATTTTATGAGCAAAATAAAATTTATGACAGACAATTTAGAGTGCAATGGGAGAAATAATATAAAACAATATCTTAAATATTTACATACTGATTTTATCTTTTCAAAGTAAGAATATATAAAATTTAATTTAATTTTGTTTTACTTTTATGAAATATATTTTTATTAAAACATTGTATGTGCATTACAAGCATTTCACAAATTTTGGTGACTCTATGTTAAATATAAACTATGTGTATATTGCATATTTAAAATGCCATGTTAAAATTTTATGGTGTTTCCTTAAGAAAAATAAAAAGTTCTAGTTTTCTAGGAATATAGGTAGTGTCATTTGAGGAATATAGATATCTAGGAATATAGAAATATCTAAAAATTTGAAAGTATGTTTAAATTGACTCCTAAATGGGAGAAAAACTGAGCAGTAGAGGATTTTCTAATGAAATGTCTAATAAACTAGTAAATGTTTACAGAGTAGACTACTTCTCTCTCCAAATTAAGATATAACTACTCATAATAATACAGTATGTTTAGATATGATCTATTTGCTTCCTTTAAAGTCTTCACGATATGGCAAGTTGAACACCATTTGTTTTTGTAATATTTTTCTATAGATTCTTCTTGGGTATCAAGACTATTTGGGGAAAGCTTTTAACTAGGCAGTCTTATAATCTTAAAAAAAAAAAATTCTATGTTTAAAATACCTCTAAGTGGTTTGCTCTGTATACCAAAATTAGGACCTAGAACTTCCAGAGACAGAAGTTGATACACCTGAATCCCAAAAATACATTCTGTTTTTCTCTATACTTATTATTTGTAACCACAAATGTAGAGAAATATTGCAAAAATAACAATAAATACATCATATCTATATGTTATTTAATGTATATATTACACATCACACTAGATAAGCAGCCTATGTAATAATTTTTGGTAGCAGTGAAAACCAATTTTATAACAATAACAGAAATTATAAGTAAAGAGTGAAATTTTATTGGTATTGAATACTGGAAAATTAATCAAAAGGATCACTAACTGGAAAACAAAAGTTTTAATATAAAAATAGAGTTGCTACCAGTAATATATACTTCAGTTTACCTAGAAAATGTAATAATTCTAATATCTTATACCTGATAATATCACTTCAAAACCTGTTAATCAGAATTGACAGAGTTAAAAAGAGACGTAAATCTATCATCTTACTGGAGTGATTTCATTCACCTCAATAAGAAAGTATTAGGCGTTAAATATTAGTTAAGTATTTTGAAAACAATATAATTAACACCTTCAGCTACATAACTCTACTAAGAATGTGTACTGATTTTCGCAACATGCCCTGCACGAAAGGTGATCTCACAGATGCTATAGTAAGTCTCAAAATTTTTTCAAAAAGAAAAATCTTTAGTCACACATTAAACAGTTTAAAAATTGAGAGAACACATAATTTAGAAAAATTCTAATTATTTGGAAATTAACAAAAGTTGTATATGACCCAAAGATAAAGGCATTTTTATTTAAAAAATGAAAAATAATGACAAAACTATACTTGTTTATCTAACAAACTAAAATTGTATTAGGAATTTCCTATATGACAAATTTAAAAAATAGAAATTTACCACGCAATATTTCTTTTGAAGTATTAAGCATTGACAAATGGATATCTAAATGTTAATTTTCTAAGGTTATTTTTCCTTTTCTTTCTCTCTATATATCCTTCCATAAATCCTGGACCCTGGTAAGGGATAAAAATATGTTTCCTCTAATCCAAGTGCTTGCCTCATATTTTTCTTCTTTCTAAGCACTACTAAGAGCAGGAACTTAAGCCGGGGATTGTGGCCCACGCTTGTAATCCCAGTACTTGGGAGGCTGAGACCAGAGGATCCAGGTTCTCGGCCAGCTTCAGCTACTTAGTGAGGCCCTCTGCAACTTAATGAGACCCTGTTTCAAAATAAAGAATAAAAAATAGGACTGGGGGTATAGATCAGAGGTAGAATGCCCCTGGGTTCAATATCCAGTAACACACACACACAAAGCAGTAACTTCCATTCTCTAAAGGTAATTTTTTTTATCCCTAATATTCAGTTAAGCCATTTGTTAATTAATTTTATAGTTAAGATTTAATGGGAAAAATGAATGTGTTTATCAAGAACAAATTTTATAATTTTTAATGGAATGGAATCTTTTAATCAATTAAATATTTTTCTTTTAGAGTTGTAATAAGTTAAATTTTATCTTTGTCAGGAAATATATACATATAATAGAAGTAGATTTGTTTAATAAAGGAAACTTTTGGAGCTATCTCTCATGTAAGGGCTGACCCAGGAATCCCTTCGGATACCAGAGGAACAAAGTGAGAGAGAGGGAAAAAGTTTATTGTTCTGAGAACAAAGAAGAACAACCCATTTTTATAGGTAGGGTAGGGAGTGGTCTTGCAGGACTAAGTACCGGGCTACATTGGGTGGGATGAAGGGGAAGAAATTGGAGCAGCCAGAGGTGATAGGCTGCCTAGTTCCTGGGCAGGGGGAGGCACTGCCAGCTGATGCCTGGAAGAGAAGCTGGAATTGTGCCATGTCGGGGTGCTTTACGGGGATTCTGTTCCAACATCTCAGAATTCTAGAAAATAAATGGAGTTATACTCAATGAGACTCTGAAACCAGGAAAGTGAGTATTAGGAATTTGGGCCATGTACTTTCACCTCCTTTTTTTTTCACTCCCTGTAGTACAAGGTTTGTTATGTTTCTGGGGGAATGCTGAAATGCCAAAGCTGCCCTAATTCTGTTCTTAAATAGCTTCTTTGTACAAGTACCCAACATAGACCATCTTCAGTCTCTGAATTCAATTCTAAACTCCTAGGCAATAAAAGTTGTTTCCTCTTAGTAAACAGATTAGACTGGAGAGAGTGTGTGTGTGCATGTGTGTGCATGTGCGTGTGTGTGTGTGTATGTGTGTGTGTGATCATGCACAGGTGTATTCAAATTAGTGAACAACAGTTTATAGCATCTTTTCAGGAATTAGTAATAAAATAGTCTAATTTAGTATTACTGACATTTTCATTTAAATAAATATAGCCCTGAAAGGAAAATGATGGTCAGAAAAAGTATTTTCTTAATTTTAATCTAGTATTCTATGCTTGATATTATATCATTATTATTTTTATTTATTTATTTATTTATTTTATTTTTTTTTGCGGTACTGGGGATTGAACTCAGGGGCGTTCTACCTCCAAGCTACATCCCCAGCCCTATTTTTTATTGTTTATTTTGAAACCGGGTCTCTCTAAGTTGCGGAGTGCCTCACTAGGTAGCTGACGCTGGCCGCGAACCCGGATCCTCTGGTCTCAGCCTCCCGAATGCTGGGATTACAAGCGTGCGCCATCATGCCCGGCTTCATTATTATTTTTTATCACTTTTTCTTTCGCGGTACTGGGGATTGAACTCAGGGGCATTCTAACTCCGAGCTACACCCCCAGCCCTATTTTTTATTCTTTATTTTGAAACAGGGTCTCACTAAGTTGTGGAGTGCCTCACTAGGAAGCTGAGGCTGGCCATGAACCCGGATCCTCTGGTCTCAGCCTCCCAAATGCTGGGATTACAAGCATGCACCACCACACATGACTCTATCACCTTTTTTAAGATACAATAATTTTACATGTTTAACTTTATGTATAGTAAAAATTTATTAGAAAAGAAGAAATTAGATAAAAATTTTAAATTATAAAAAGGCTAAAATCAAGGAGTTACATGATAAAATAGAGAAATAACAATATTAATAATAACAAAAACAAAATAACAATGATAGTAACAATACTTATTTTTTATTTCTCATAACCAGGTACTATTAAAAATATTATATATGTTTAATCTAATATACTTAATTATCCATTTAATAAATTATAATATTTATAATTATTGTTTGGTTTTATGCATGATGATCCTGAACTTTCATCTGAAGAAATTTGTATTTGACCTGAGCTGATATATTTAAAAACCATTCATATTAAAACTTGATCTAAGCTAGGCTTGGTGGCTCACACTTGTAATCCTAGTACTTGCAAGGTTGAGATAGGAGGATCTCAGGTTTGAGAACAGGCTCAGCAAGTATTGAGACTCTCATCAATCTAGCAAGACCCTGTTTCTACATAAGAAATTAAAAAATCAGGCTGAAGTGTATAGCTCGAAGGTAGAATGCCTATGGGTTCAATCCTTAATAGTGCGTGGGCGCGCATGCACACACACGCACACACACACACACACATACACACACACACACACACACAGGGAAAAAAAACAAAAACCAAAAAAGATATTTTTATTCACTACATACTGAATTTTGGATGATCTTTTGAGAAGTCACTAACAGAAAGAATATATTAAAATGGTTAGTTGAGTAGCATATTTTGGGAATAATAAATTGTAGGTATTGTTTATCTGAAAAACTTAAAGTAAATATTAATAAAATAAACATTATTATTAATAATTAATGATAATTAATAAAATTAAAAATTCTGCAAACCTCTTGTCTAAATCATGTTTTACATCATACTATCGTACGAAGATAATTTATTTAAAATCATGAACAGAAATCTTAGGTGAGAAGCTATAAACTATGTGTTCTGTAGTGATGTGGAAGTGATACTAAAGCAGAAAATATTTAGAAACTTTCACAAATTCTCAAAACAATTTGAAGACATCAGTTAATTGCACTTTCTCAAGTCAACAAACAGATCTATACAGTGAATGATTAATAAAACAAAGAGAAAACCTTAAAAACAAAAATTCATCTCTTATACTATGTAAAACACAATGACGTATCTCTGAAGAATCTGTACCATTAAGAATGGGTCAGCTTTTAGTGAACCAGAAAAAAAACAGAACCAAAGTGAGTT
>PVLC010031410.1:0-18801 GCA_004027655.1 Graphiurus murinus
TTGAAACCGAGTCTCACTAAGTTGCGGAGTGCCTCACTAGGTAGCTGAGGCTGGCCGCGAACCTGGATCCTCCAGTCTCAGCCTCCCGAATGCTGGGATTACAAGCGTGCGCCACCACGCCCGGCTCCACATCCTTCTTTTCTAATGAATTATTTGTGGGAACTAATTAAGCTACAACTCAGGACCTGAGGACTTCAAACTTTCAATGTCTTCTCAGAATATACATACATTTCTTTCAGTAAGAAAAAAAAAATCATGATTCTCTGAAACCTTTCTGTTCATAATATACATAAATGATGATACAACATGATGATGGAGGTTATCAACTCACCATTTATTGCCTGGCCTCAGATTAAATTCACCACCTTCCTTCAAACCAAGAAGTGACAGAATTCCAATTATTAATCAAGTTCATTTCACAAAAGTCATCCCTAAAGTTGAGATTCAAACTTCACAACCCAATGCCTATTATGAAAAAACATGTCCAGGTGAATTCAGGCCAGAGGATTATGTTTCATTGTTACTATAGTACTCTTAGGTCCATCTAATTCCGAACCATAGCAGAAAACCTTATTATTTATTGTGATCTTACCAGTTATTACCACTATCATTATGACATCACTGAACACTTTATGGCAATACATCAACTACAAAGAGGCAGATGTAAAGCTTGAAGCAATGAACAAATGACATTTCTTAAACTCAAGTAAGTGTGTCCTATAATATTGTACTTTAGAACACTTTAATAGTATAATATTCCACCCCAAAGTGTTGTAAGGAATATATTATTAGTTTTAAAGTATGACTTAGAGCTGGGCGTGGTGGCGCATGCTTGTAATCCCAGCATTCGGGAGGCTGAGACCGGAGGATCTGGGTTCGAGACCAGCCTCAGCTACCTAGTAAGGCACTCCACAATTTAGTGAGACTCGGTTTCAAAATAAAGAATAAAAAATAGGGCTGGGGGTATCGCTCAGAGGTAGAACACCCCTGAGTTCAATCCCGAGTACCGCAAAAAAAAAAAAAAAAAAAGACTTATAAAAAGGAACATATTGAGTATAACTAGATGTGAATAAGTACTCAAAATATCCTTATATCATGCTAAATTTCAAAAGCCTAAGGGAAATACATCCATCCTTCATCCAACCTTGAAACTAGCATAAATTTTGAACAACAGGGTAATCTCAAATGCACTCATTCAAATGCAAAAAAGTCGTTCTGCTTATTCTAATTAAAATTAGACTTCCAGCCATATTTGCCAATAGAAAAAAAGAAAGGAGGGCTTTCATGTGATCCTGGTATGGAAATATAAGAAAATACTCATCTTATTTTGTCTTATAATATAGTTAACCCATATTAGTTGAAAAATTGTGGGAAAAGCCAAAAGAAAAATCCTAAAGCAGAAGCCATAAATTCAGTAATTTCCAACCCACATCTATTATTCCTTAAGTTTTTAACTGACGTTTCTTAAAAAGAAAGCTTCCTCTAACTTTTTAGAAAGCTGGTTCTATATTACCTTTCATTTTCCCTTTAGCCAAATTACCTATTTGCATAAACAAATGAACCAATTTCAGGAAACCTAGAATTAACCCACATATTGAGATAAACTCATTTTAATATAAGAAATTATTTGTCACTGTCTTCACACGGGCCCTCAGGACCAAAAAGATTGCCAATAAATTCAATTACAAGACTGGTTCCCTTTGCTTTCATGTAAGTCCCAAAATTGCTCAAATTAAGCAAAAGATGTATTGACTAGTATCTCAAAAATATAAATTTTCTTCAGATTCTCAGAAAAAAAGATTTCCACATGAATCAATTCAGAAATAATTATCTTGATTTTCACTATCTGCTCATTTGCTTAAAAAAAAACTGGTCATCTAATGTTTAATTTTTAAAAACTGATTTTAAATAACGTCAAGTATTTACATTTGTTCAAGAAGACAATAAAGAAACAATAATTGCCAGGCGTGGTGGCCCACACCTGTAATCCCAGTACTTAGGAGGCTGAGTCAAGAGGATCACAGGTATGATGCCAGCCTCAGCAACTTAGCAAGATCCTGTTTCAAAATAAAAGTTAAAAGGGCTAAGAGTGTAGCTCAGAGGCAGAATGCCCCTGAGTTCAATCCCCACTACCACAAAAAAAAAAGAAACAATAACAATAAGACTATTGCTGTAAAAATACCATTCTCAGCATAGAGCTGAAAAATTTTTATTAGAAAGGCATGTCCTGATTTACTAATGGTTTATCACTGTCAAAGGTAAGATAAACTACATGCTTTTGTAATATATACTGTCCAAATTCCTCAAATTTGGGTAATATAAAGTATCTACTTCCACTATATTCTATGTCATAGCAAATGTCTACCGACTACATCAGTCCTTCAGTTACTTAACTTCTAAATACTAAGATGTTTTCTTAAGAGTAGAAAACAATGGAAAATGGATACAATGCTTCTGTGACAGACCTCCAATCAGGCCATTATTATCACAAATAAATTTTAAGAGGTTAGGTTACAAAGACATTACAGATGGCTTTTGACGAGTACAGATAAATGGAAACCACTCTCTAGCCCCTAGAGATACTGAAATCTCTTCTCCATCACTGAAGTCACTTAGATGGCAGGATCTGTGAATACTGGGTAAGCATCAGTAACCTCTAAACTGCTGTCTCTTCTTAGAACAAATTTTACACATTTTAGAAGAAGTAATTCCCTACGTATATTGCTTTTTACTAAATCCACGCACATACCCTGTTTTTTCTAAAAGTAGTTGTCTAAACAAGAGAATAATTTCAATTCTAACTTTGAGTTTCAAAATTGATATGTAAACCACCCCTCAAATGCCTAACCTACTGGCGAAGTCCATTATTTAAATTTCAATAGCACTATGCCTAGTATGTTTTAAATAACAAGAATTATCATCAAAAGACTCCTTCCAAATGCTGCTTTGCTTTTTTGTTTTGTAAATAATAGTTTTGAAAGCATACAAATATGACTCTGAATTACAAAAGTCAAGCTATCTTTGTAGGTTTTGTAGGACGGGTTACTTAACAGGAGTCCTGGAACCACCTAAATTTGTAGGACAATTTTTGTGTATATACATATGGTTTATTTTCTGGATTTAAAAATAAATAAAAGTCCATCTAACTTTCAGCTTTTCAAAGGGGGGTCATAACTGTTAAGACTAAAGTGTCTGGAAGGACTGTCATCCTTAGATAACTTGTGGACAGGCAAGCCAAGCCCCCCCCCCTTTTTTTTAAATCTCAAATTAGGAGAGGATTTATTCTAATGCGGTGGCTCAGACACAACTTCTAAGCGATGCAGGCAATGAAATAGTTGTCCCATACAAACAGCGCCCTTCACACAGCGAATCCCTGATTTTCCTTGCAGGAGCCTGGACAAATCAAACTGATTAATAGCTCCGCTGCTGAAAGGTCGGCAGGCTCTAGCGGGACGTGCCCTCCCCTTACGCCAGTGGGGGGATCCCGGGCGGCGACCGGGTTCCGCTAAAGAGGTTCAAGTCCTCTGTGGGGTCCTTACACCGATCGCATCACTAGCAGCCTCCTCCCACCCCGAAAGCGCCCTCCAGCAGCGGCTGCGGGCGTGGGCACCGCAGAGCCGCCCGCGCCGCACCGAGGTCCGCGGGCGCCCAGGGCCGCCGCAGCTCGGTCGCAGCGACCTTCCCGCCCGGGTCCCCGGGAGCGGAGAGCCAGCCCCGTTGCCACGCGGGTCACACGCCCCACGAGGGAAAGGGAGGAGGAGGACGGGCAACAAAGCCCAACTCGAGGGCCCTGTGCAAGCTGGAAGTTGCGGGCGCGCCGGGATGCGGGGGGACGCCCGCCAGATGTCAGCCGCGGGGCCGGCGCCGGCAGCCCAGGAGCGGCGGCGGCGGGAGGCGGCGGGGAAGGCAGGCCTGAGGAGGGAGGGCGCGGCGCGGGGTCCCCAGGCCCGGGGGCGGCCGCGACCCCCGCCCAGCCGGGGACGGTCCCGATCCTTACCCGAGAAGCTGCGGGCCTCGCCGGGGCTGTCCCGGCCGCTGGCCTCGGGCGCCAGGAAGCGGCCCCACATCGCGGGCGAGTGGGCCGGGGGCGCCGGCGGCCGCGTCCGTCCTCCCCCGCGCTCGCCTGGGGCTCCCTCGGCGGCGGAAACTTGTGCGGAGCCTGGGCCGCGGCGGCTGCGGCAGGAGGGCGGCTTAACGGCTGCTCAGCAACGGGCGGGGAGCGCACGGGCCAGATTCGCCGCAGTGGCGGCGGCTGCCATGGCCGAGCCGGCTGGGCTGAGGCCCGGGCCGGGGACGCCGCGGCTCTGCGGTGACGGCAGCTCGATCCCCGGCGGCGCCCAGGCTCAAAGGCTCCCAGCGAAGTTGCAGCTGCGGCTTCTCTCCGCCCCCTCCGCCCGCGGAGCCGGAGCCAGGCCCGGGCCGGGCAGGAGCGGGGGCGGGGCCTGGCCGGAGGGGCGGGGCGTAGGCACCTACTTAAGGCGTGCGCGGCGCGGGGCGGGGCCTGTGGGCCTCGCTTGACGCGCAGCGAGTAGCGGTTTCTGCCGCCGGGGCGGTTTCCCTTCTCCGCAATCTCTGTTCACTGCAAGATAAAGGAGGGCGGTAACCCAGCCCCCGGCCCAGTCTCATGATGCATGCCCCCCACTCATGGGTAATTTCTCATGCGGTCCGGGGCACCCTTCTGAAAGAGAGGTGGAGAACTTATCCTGGCATGGCCACTGCTGGAGATAAAGAGACTAAACCAGGAGGGTGTGAGAGGCTCCTAGTCTCAGTTAGAATCGGAATTAAAATCATCCTCATGCTTTCCACAGTCTTCATTTGTAGATCACTGTGGGGGATAAAAAATAGGTTTTCCTTAACTAATTTAATGGGGGAAGGAGGTAAAGACAGGTATCAAAATATCGACTACACAAGGATGGATGGATGTGGGAAAAGATAAGATAAAAAGGGTCCAAGGGTAGTTAAGACCTGAAAGTTCAGAGAGGGGCCGCAATTTTAATCTACTCCCCCAGTATTTCAGATAAGCCACCAGAAGAGTCAGAATTGCACCCAAGTGTGTAATGAGTCTTCTTCCATGCCTTCACCTTAGCAACCTCCTCCCCCTCTTCCTCCTCTTCTCCTTTTCCTCTTCCACCTCCTCCCGATTAGTTCCTGCCCTTCTGAACCAGTCCTAAGGAAGAATAAAAAGGTGCAGCATCCTCTTATTTTTAAACCTTTTCATTGAAAATATGATCTTTCCGATATTTAGATACAAAATAATTCATTTAACAAATACTGGTGGAGCACTGTAATAGGAGGCTGGCTCAGCCATAGGCGGATCAATCAGCGTTAAACTGAGACCCAAATCCCTGACCTCCAGAGGCTTTGAGGCCAGCGATGCTTTTTCCTATTCTGGAAGTTTGCTAACAAAGACCTCATATTTGTATCTTTCCTTAAAGACGCTGTAATTGGGAAATACTGTTTAAAACTTACAGAGGTTAAATTACATTTAGGTGTGTATGCTTACCACTTCTATGCTGTAATTGATCTGATTGCAGTTGTACATTTAGTCTCTCTCCAGTAGACCTCCAGTTATTTCTCCAAATCATGAGAAGTTAGCCAAGGGTCAGCTGTTTCAGAAGATAGAAAATGACAGAAACTAAGAAAAAATGTTATTATTTCCTTTTTCTGATTTAAATAAGTATTAGTTCTCATATGATACTTGAATATGTTTTAAAAATAATAAAAAATAAATTCCAAACAATTATCAGAAGATATGATACTACATCAAGTATATATTTGGCAATATATAGCCTTATAGTTGGCACATCATTTAACATTTTGCACCCCCAAAAGATATTATTTTCAAATGAAAAATTAATGTTGCACTCCTGAGTCTTAAATTTTGATACATATCTCTGGTCTGATTAATTGAATTATCTTACATATATTTTTCTTTCTTTCTTTCTTTCTTTCTTTCTTTCTTTCTTTCTTTCTTTTTTTTTTCTTTTTTAGGTACTGGAGATTGAACCCAGGAACATTTTACCTCTGAGATACACCCCCAGCGGTATTTTTTTATTCTTTACTTTAGAACAGGGTCTCACTGAGTCCCAGAGGGCCTCACTAAGTAGTTGAGGCTGGCTGCCAACCTGTGATCCTCCTGTCTCAGCCTCCCAGGTACTGGGATTACAAGCGTGTGCCACTATACCTAGCTTTACATGTATTTTTCTTATTCAAAATTATCAGCTTGGGCAAACAAAAATTTTTGATACAGTTCTAAGTAGTGTATGAAATATTGCAAATATATCTTGGTCCTTTGTGAGTTTAAAATGTTTGTTATTTCAAAGCTGCCAATTTCCACTCAACTCTTAAGCAGTATTTAGAGAAGATCATTTACTCAGTTTTTCTATCTGTGTGAAGGGCATGCCACTATACGCACAAAAAGTATGGGTGATGTTGAGGCTATGTAAAATATTTCAATAGCTCTTATAGACTAAGAGTAAACAGTAAAAAATATGTTGCTCTTTTGGCAGTTGGTACCAAAGAAAAACTTTGGGTTCCTACTAATTAAACTCAGGAATACAGACAGCTAATGCAATTAAAATAACTGAAATACTAGGTGAAAATATTACCTAGAAGAAGTAATCTGTAACCATCCATTTCTTTCAATAATACGAATTCTGATTACTTCCCCCATGGAATGATCCAGGCTTATCAGAATTTTATAATTAAAGTGTATAACACAAGATAGAGAACCAAAGGACTTCCTACCCATCAGTAAGCCTGATATTGTAAACTGGCATATTGTCATTTTGTTCTGACACTATTTTAAGACAACAAAGAGAATCTTACAAGCAAAATTGCTATTGTTGAACCTCAATAGCTTCAATCTTGGTAACTGTTATATCAAAAATATATAATACAAGTAATGAAAGTAGTCCCTATGTAGGTTTGTATGTGTATATCTACATCTATAAATATGATTACTCAGATGAAATTTATATATTTAATGTTTGGAAAAGGAATTTTTTCCAAGATATAAACTAGAACACAAGAGGAAAATAATACTAAAAACACTATATTTAATACCAAACTATATTAAACTCTTCATTTAAAATGTGTCTACCCCCACCCCCAAAAATATATTATTTTAAGATGAAAAATAAATTTTACATTCATAAATCTCAAGTTTGGATATAAACTCTGGTCTGATTAAATTGAATTATCTTACATGTATTTTTCTGATTCAAATTTATCAAATTGGGTAAGCAACAACCAGAGAGATGAAGAGAGCTATAACAACACATAAAGATGGTATTTTAAAATTAGAAGAATATTTCCCACCTAATATGGGAAAGCCTCAAGAGATTTTTCTCCTCCCTTCTTTCTCTCTCCCTCGGGCACATGTGTATGTGTACGTGCATGTTTGGGATTGTGTGTGTATGATTGAATCCAGGGGGCATTCGACCTCTGAGCTACACCCTCAACTCTTTTCAGTTTTTGTTTTTGAAATGGAGTCTCAGTAGGTTGCTGAGATTTTCCCTAAATTGCTGAGGCTATTCTTGAACCTGTGATCCTCCTAGTACTAGGATTACAGGCATGCTCTACCGCACCTGACTAAGAGATTTTTCTATTCACAAAAATATAAAATATCAAAAAATGCAAACTATATGTAGGAAAATTAAACCAAGCCATAACAATTTAAATAGTTCCTAAGGAATGATTGCCACTAGATAGAAAAAGATTTATGACTGCATTCTAAAACATTCCAACAACTAGATAATTCTGATGTACCGTGGATTGTGATTTGCAATCTATTCCAGATCAGAAAAATGACATTATCAGCTTATTATACATTGTAATAATGCCAAATGATAATTCATAATAGTGAAAAGGTAAAACTAAGAACATTCTTTTTTAAAGATGAATTTGAATATCTTAATTTGGTTCCTAGTAGATAGAAGTCAGCTCTACATAGTAACTATAAGACCAGTAGGTTACTTAACCTGTC
This sequence comes from Graphiurus murinus, assembly GCA_004027655.1. Classification (NCBI taxonomy): domain Eukaryota; kingdom Metazoa; phylum Chordata; class Mammalia; order Rodentia; family Gliridae; genus Graphiurus; species Graphiurus murinus. The sequence goes on from PVLC010031410.1 coordinate 7,988, forward strand.
TGAGCCTCAATTTTCTTCCTCTATAACAGTAACTACCTCACAAATTTCTGTGGGGAATAAGTGAATTAATATTTGTAAAATACATAGAACAGTTCATGTGCACAACATGTTGATGTTACAAACATACATTTAAAAAATGGAATTCTATTAAGTCTCACCAAGAAAAACCAGCATTACTTTGTATAAGCCAAATCAACTATAGATCATGTTTTATATACATGTTTCAGAATGGAGTAAAATACTGTTTAGTATCTTTTTCTGACCCTTCAGGGTTACTACTTAGTCCACGAATTATGATGAAATGGTAAACTATTGAGAAATATTTACCAAATTCATTGGAGCCAAGTTAATAGAAGACTTCACTCTAGTCCATGTGCTGAACGCCCTGTGTGGATATCTGCTTAGCTACTAGGTTCAGTGTCTTGTACAATTCTACCAAAATGGAGGAAGGAAAATTAGGGAAAGGTTGCTGACTGGTATGGCCAGGTCAAGAGGTGAAGACACCTAGTCTCAACTCTCTGATTCTTATGATGTACAGAAAAAGTGTCCCACCTGTACCTCTGCCTCCAGAGTTGGGTTGCAGTGGCCAAGGAGCAAGTGGGTAAGATATGGAATGCTGAAGCAGTCCTTCAGTGCACAGGGAGTCTGGGTAGGCAGGATGGAATTCAGCTAACACATAGTCTTTCAAGGGACCATCAGTGTTTCCTGAAACTGCTTAGTACCAACATCTTTGTCAGCGGAACTTGCAGTCACCAACTGGTCATGCTGAGCCCATGAAAAGAAGCAAGATCCTTTCCAGTGGAAGGAAATAGCAACCTTGACAGTACATAAGCCAACAAATTCTCTCCTGCCCACCTTTCTTTTCAGATACTAGAGGGTAAGTGTAAGGATGAAAGTGTGGAGTTTAAGAAAGCTAATCATGTCTCCACTATGCTTATATACACACAAAGCCCCCTATCTGACCTGAACTGGTGGGGAAGGGGACTGTTTAATAACTGAATATATCCAAAATGTTATGGAACTAGATTAAGATGTTCTCAGTGGAAAATGGGGTTGTCAATAGAGTACAGTTGGCAGTAGTTAATGGAGGAAAGAAACCTTCAAATATTTTACTTTGATAGATTTGAGACTTCTCACTACACCAGTTATATATTTTATGGAATCCTCAATATCAGGAATAGTTATTATTAGTTCCATTTTACAGATTGGGAAAAATACCCAGAGACCTTAAACACCACACAGATAATAAAGAACCAGAATTTAGATCCAATCCATGTGACTCCAAAGCCCATGCTTTTTCCACCATGCTCTTTAACATGTTGTAAATAAAAATTATGATTTTTCTTCAGATGCCATGTGAGAAGGAAGTTCCTAATTATAGGATTTCTGTGCAGTGTTTAAGGTTTGGCTAAGATTGGAAACTGACATTAATCTTTGGTGCTATATGCTTTTCTCTAGCTGCAGCTAGCAGTTTGAGTATGGGGGTGAGAGGAGACTGATAGATGACCAGAGTTTTGCAGTATGGACACACTTAAGAATAAAGGGCAAGGTGTTTAAGTATATTAGCAAGAGAAGGGTTGAAGTGGCAGGGAGCTGGGTGTAGTCTAGCTGGGGAGGGGAGGGGAACGTTAAATCAAGAGAGGGCTGAAATGTTTAGGGAAGGTGGATACAGAAGTGGAAGTTTTACAATCAAAGAATAAATATAATGAGAGTAAGAATGTGAATGTTGAAAAGATAAGACCTTAGGATGAGAAAGTAGGATGGTGAAGATTTTATTAAGATTTTATTTTATTTTATTTTAGTGCCAGGGATTGAACTCAGGGGCATTCTATCTCCAAGCTACACCTCCAGCCCTGCTCTTATTTTTATTTTGAAAACAGGGTCTTCCTAAGTTGATGAGAATATCACTACTTGCTGAGGCTGTCCTCGAACCTGGGATCCTCCTGTCTCAGTCTCCCAAATATTGGGATTTCAAGTGTGTACTACCACATCCACATCCGACAAAATTAAGATTTTTAAGTGGGGCAGTGGAGGAATTAAATTTGGGAGACAAAACTAGAGGTGTGTGTCTCTAGACACCTTGATGTTCCCCTGTAAGAAGTGCAGTTAGCTGACAGCCTCTGCCTCAGCTTTGGAATTGAGGCTTCTTTGCTCCCAGCTAAAGACTGATGAGCATGGTGCAGACACTGAGGCCTGGTCAAGCTTCCCAGGGCAGAGCCCTTCCAATCATCAGTCTGTTCTCTGCCTCCATTGGGTTGCCTGAGACTTGTCAGTTCTTCTTTGTGGTCTGAGCCTTTCCTTTCTAATCCTGCTTCCTGCCCCTGGAGTCTTTCACAAATATAAACACCCTCCAAATAAACCTCTTACGCTGCACACTCCATTTAGCATCTACTTCCTGCAGAACCCAGCTCACAAAATCTGTGAAGATGATGAAGACATAAAAGAGTCAGCCTTTGTCTGCTTTACATAGGATAATGGGCGCTCTCTCGTGCAATCTTCCCCCTCCCCTCCCCTCCCCTACCCCCTCCCTCTTTCTCTCCCTCCATCCTTCTCTCTCTCTCTTGTAGTGGGGTTGAAGCCAGGAACATTCTACCTCCGAGCTATAACCCCAGCCCTATATTTTATTTTGAAACAGGGTCTTGCTAAGTTGCTAAGGTTGGCCTTGAACTTCAATCTTCCTGTCTCAGACATGTGCTACTATGCGGAGATAATGGGGTTTCTACAGAGCATGATGAAAATGTTTCTGAGGACGAGGACAGTACACCAATAAGTTAACAGGAAGGCAGTACATAGCAGTGTAGACTGAGACAATACAAAAGCATGGTTAAATAAATGCCTTAAATCTTAACAGAAGAAGGCAGGATTGTGAACAATGGCAGGTTTAAATGGGCTCAGAACACTACTTGGGCACACACAGAACTCCTGGGAAGCAGGTTCCCAAATCTCCTGCCTGGGCTGGACTTGGCAGCTACTGCCCCAATTAGAAAAATTTACCACTTCCAGGAGCAAATTATAAACTTGTAAAATCTATCGAGTTCATTGAGGTCAACAGGATTTTAATTAGTTAATTAAGAGTAATTAATTGATGACTTCACTAAAATAATTTTGAATCATTTAAGACAATGTTCCTGGTAAAATTTTACTTTTAAACAGAAGAAGAGAATTCAATATACTCCATTAATTTTGGTAAGTTTTCTTTCCACAGAATTTCAGCATATTGCCTACACGATGGAAGAATGTAGGGATGGCAGGAACTGTAAGTAGAGTTAACCTCACTAAAGCAATCCCTAGAGGGATCTGGCCTAATTTAAGGAGAAGATGCTTTTACTAAGATATCAATGACGGTCTGGAATTTTAACAAGTATTATATTCAGAAAACCAAGCACAAGTCTAACTCATTTTTCAGGTTTATGAGTGAATAATTTCTTTGTTTTTTTCTGATTGTAAAACTAATACACATAAAAAAACAGAATGATAGTGTAGAAAATGCTCATTAATTATTCATCTGGCAATTACTTGTGGAGAACCTAAGTAGGGTAGGAAAATTAAAAATAGAGACAAGTATGAAAGAGTAGCTACTTCACTAAAATCCTTTGTAACTATTTCATTTTCCATTGTGTAAACATGCATATATATCAATAAAGTGAGGCTTGTTTATTTATTTATTTATTTTTGTGGTGCTAGGAACTGAATCCAGCATTCTACTTCTGAGCTACACTCCCAGCTCCATATTATTTTATTTTATTTTTTAAATTTTGAGACAGATTCTCCCTAAGTTGCTTAGGCTGGCTTTGAAACTGCAATCCTCATGTCTCAGCCTCCCAACTACTGGGGATCACAGGGGTGCTCCACCACACCCGGCACAAATTCTTTTTTTTTTTTTTTTTTCTTTTTCCTGCTGTACTGGGAATTGAAGCCAGGGCTTCATGAATGTTAGGCAAGCATTCTGCCACTGAGCCACATCCCCAGCTCCTGTTCGTTTATTCTAACCCACATTATTGTCCAAAAAAGATAGATTCACTTCCTAATGCAGTCCTTACAGTGTTTCATATTATGAGTAATATTCTTAATTATTTTGATCGACAATATATTGATTAGAGAAGTCACTTAACCAGAATTGAAATAAATTTAATATTTAAAATCTGGTATCTGTATTTTAAAATAAGTTTTTATTTTTCTTTATTTTTCTTTTTTTCCCCTTCATAGTACTGGGAATGGAACCCTGGGGCTCTCACATGCACTCTGCTGTTATACTACATTCCAGACCCCTAAAAGTAAATAAATAAACTCTTAAAGATTGCTTTAAAATATTATACAGCAATTGTGACATTGTAATGATTGCAAATTTTTATTTAATACAAAAGTATGGAAAAACAACTTATCTAAGTCAGTACATTTATAAGTAAATTAGTAAATATTATAAATTGACATTTATCTATTCATTTATATCTCAACAACTTAGCAATAAGTTGTCTCAGACACATTTTTGAAGATGTGTTTTAGAGGGAAAAAATGTAAATCACGCTATATTTGGACATATCAGTGTGATTGTGTGTGCCTGTAATCCCAGGTAGTAGGAAGTCAGAGGCAGGAGGATCATAAGTTCAAGCCAGTGTGGGCAATTTAGTGAGACCCTATCTAAAAAAAAAAAAAAAAAAGAAGAAGAAGAAAAGAAAGAAAAAAGAGGTGGCCTTTTTTTCTTCTGCTTTGAGCCATACATAAGGTATTTCGTAAACATTTCTATTATTCCCTAAAACTACTTTCAGAAAAAATAATGTGTTACAGTTTTTTCTACAACTGTAAAAGACTTAAATGTTTTTAAAACCTAGCCAAAGCCGGGCATGGTGGCACACGCTTGTAATCCCAGCATTCGGGAGGCTGAGACCGGAGGATCCGGGTTCGCAGCCAGCCTCAGCTACCTAGTGAGGCACTCCGCAACTTAGTGAGACTCGGTTTTAAAATAAAGAATAAAAAATAGGGCTGGGGGTGTAGCTCGGAGGTAGAATGTCCCTGAGTTCAATCCCCAGTACCGAAAAAAAAAAAAAATCCTAGCCAAATAATCAATCTATACACTCATTATAGCTACTGAAACTAGTTTTTTTAATGTTCAATATACCTTGAATAATCAATTACTGAATTGCAAAATGGTGCGCCAAGAGCCACCTGAGTATCAAATACATTCATGATCATAACTGTTCACAGAGAGTATGAGATGAATTAACAACAAACAGCACATCTTGAATTCATCCCCACATGCATATACTGTGGATGATCACAAAATAAATTACAAAAGATATCTATATAAGACACATTTGAATTTATGTAACCCTTCCCTAATTGAGACATTCTGAAAGTCTTTACATCAACTAGTCTTTAAGTAATTATTTAGACCCTTTTTTCACATTTCTAATAGGCTAATGAAGTTATCAAACCTTAGCCTTAGTAAACTGGGGCAAATTATTTATCCACAACTATTCACAACTGAGTTCTAAAAACACGGTGGTTGATATTTCTTTTCATAACCTTAGGAAGGTATATGATTTCTGCAGCAGGGAGCCACAGCAACACTAAGGGGAGAGGGTTAGAAGCATCTGACCAGCTTTGGAACAAGAAAGAAGCAAAAGGTAGTACCAGGAGAGTTTCCTGCTGTACGAGTCTCAATGCTGCTGCTTCTTGTACTCTATTAAAGGTCAGTCTGGTGTTGGCCCAACCCCAAGAGCTAAGTTTCAGCTCATGGCAGGCTTAGGAGAACGGTGCAGACTGGAACATCTAATCCCACCCTGGCTTGCCACCATGGCCCCTGAAACTGCTTGGCTCCCGAGCCTGTGGCAATTCTCATTCCCCAAAGCTGTTTTGCAGAAAATTGAAGTATAGAAGAGCAATGCTGCATTTGCTTCAGTTTTGATTTGGGGTTTTATCACAATTTTTTTAAAAAAAATTTTCATCTTCCCACATACCAACTTTTAGAACAGATGGCTTAAAATGTCTTAGAGGAAATGAGTTGTAGTGAGCAGATGAGAGTGTACATCTCGGAGGTAATCATCACCCCTTAAGTCCCTACCTGCTAACAAGAAGCCAGCACCAGGCACCGGAGGGAGTTTTCTTTGCCTTTTCATCCAGGGGATTATAATGCATTTCCTTTAAATGGTTTGGTATGTGTGGGCATTCGCCTGTGAGGATACCTCTGTTAAGAGGTAAACTTTCTAGCCTGTGAGGTGGCTTTCTGCTGAAGTGACTGCCAGCCTCCCTGGAGATGGCATGGGCTCAAGGAGACCTTAAATGAGAGCCACTGCGAAGCTCAGATGCCTTGATCCCTTTTCAGGTACTGGCGGAAGGCCAGACCCAGAGCGTTGCTACAGGGACTAGCTGGTAAATTGGCAAGTTGCCAAGAGAGGGGCTGCACTGTCATTTATAAGGCAATGGTTTGTATAGACTCCTAGAGTTCCTTATTGCCACTTACCTAAACTCCCCAGGGTTTCTGGGAGGAAAGAGCCAGATTGCTCTCCAACTGGGATGGGTGGGGTAAGGGGGGGGGGATAAACGAAAACAAGCACTTTTCTTAGATTTGTGAGACTTATATTGAATGTCTTTTTGAAATGCTTCAGTGTCTGTGTCAGTATAGCATTTGCATAAGCAGGAGTCCGCAGCTCAGACTCTTCCTGAGTCTTGGGATACTGTCTGCTCCCCCAGTCTCCTTTCAAGCTCCTTGCTAAGTTTCTAAGGTTGGCCTTGAACCTGTGATCCTCCTGTCTTCAGCAGCCTTATACTGGGATTACAGGCATGTGCACCAAGCCCAGCAGTTTTAGGTCTTTACTTTGGTTTATTAAAAAAAAAAAAAAAAGAGGAAAAAAGTCAGAAAAAAACAAAACAAAAGTCAGAAAAAAGTAATATAATTCTATGAGATCCTAAATATCTACCAATATAAATATATTGCTAATGGTAACACTATGTGTTGATTTAAAAATATATTTAGTTTTATAGAAGCAATAAAATCTGTTTACATAGAGTATTCATGAAAAATAGAGAAGAGAAACAATTGTGATAGAGACACTGGGGCATGTCTATCTTCTCTAAGGACTGTGTTAAAGAACAGTACTAGAACTACTTTATAGACTGGTGATACTGTTACCATAACATGACTTGTTAGGTTAGGTTTAGAGCTGATGCAGTTTCAGTACATATGTGCAAAGCATGAGGGCTAGCACCAGAGATGAATGTTTGGACATAGCTCTGCTCCCTGCTGGCTTATTGTTGGCATCAAATGGTATCCTTGCAGTAGTAGCTCATTGTGTATATCAAATATGATCATGTTTGAGAAGTGCTTCATGTTTTTAGATAATCTCATCTTTCTATTCACACAAGGAACTGGAGTAATAATAAAAGGTATTATTGCATGCTGAGCACTATGCCAAGAATTTCACATGCACTGGCTCATTGTTTCTTCACAATAACATAATAGAAAATAGTAGGAAATAGTATCTTCGTGTTATAGATGAAGAAACGGAGGCACAGAGAAGTCCAAAGGTTAATGAGAGGCAGAACAAGAATTGAAAAACAATTCTACCTGATTCCAGAGTCTGAGCACCTTAAAATCAGCTATGCTAATGGAAAAAAGTTCAACTTCATTAACAAGCAAAAATTTAACAATTGAAAACATTCCATTTGTAATAGAAGTGCAAATGCAAAGGAAGAACAAACATCAAATCCAGTACTCTCTATACAGGAAAGGAGGTAGAGGAGTAGAATTGAGAAGGAAATGTGCAAAGACTTCATTATAGGTGATATTTGGAAATGCATTAAGATTTGGTAAGCCAGAACCATGGGTTATATATTTTTCTTCATACTTTTCTTTTTTGTTTTTTTTTGCGGTACTGGGAATTGAACTCAGGGGCATTCTACCTCTGAGCTATACCCCCAGCCCTATTTTTTATTCTTTATTTTGAAACCGAGTCTCACTAAGTTGCAGAGTGTATCACCAGGTAGCTGAGGCTGGCCGCGAACCCGGATCCTCCAGTCTCAGCCTCCCGAATGCTGGGATTACAAGCGTGCGCCACCACGCCCGGCTTCTTCATACTTTTCTGTATGCTTAAAATAATTAATAATAAAACATTAAAGAAGTGATCTGATATCATCTTATTTAATTTAGATGAGAACTAAATAATCTAGGAAATAACTCTGGTGAAAAGAAATTGACATTCTCATATACTTCTGGTGATATAAATTGGCCCAACTCTTTTGGAAGGCAATTTGATAATATGTGCCATTCAAAACCATAAAAGTAATTATGCCTTTTGGTTCAGTAATTTTCCTTTTTGGATACTATCTTGAAAAAATATCAAAGTATAGTGCCTATGCACAGAAATAAGCACTGTGAAAAAATTAGACTGTATATGCATGACAATATAAAATGCAGTGTTATTTAAAATTGTGAAATAAAGCAAATTATCTGAAATTTCAGCAATCGAGAAACAATTATTTTGCAGCCTTTAATATTGTTGAAGTCTTTCTAACAATTTGGGTACATACATATGTATATGTGTGTGTGTGTGTGTGTGTGTGTGTGTGTGTGTGTATATACATATATATATACATGTATATATATATATTATACATATATATATATAATTTTTTTAATTTTTTTGTGGTACTGGGGATTGAACCCAGGGGCATCCTACCTCCAAGCTATACCCCCCGGTCGTATTTTTTATTCTTTATTTTAACAGGGTCTCACTAAGTTATGGAGGGCCTCACTAAGTAGCTGAGGCTGGCCACAAACCTGGATCCTCCTGTCTCAGCCTCCCAAGTACTGGGATTACAAGCATGTGCCACCACACCTGGCTCGCTTATATTTTTTGTAAAGATAGCATTTCCTGGAAACTGTAAGTGCCAAATCCTCCCCTGGGATCCCCTTCAGCCACTGGTGAAAAGATTGTATGGCTAATAGGAGTATAGTACAGGAATCCCACATTGGAAATAAAAGACCCAGCAAGTTTCTGCCATGTTCTTCTTGTATAACTGACTTTACTGCTGGCAGGATCCCTCTTTGCAAAAAGTAAAATCGCCTTGCTGAACCACTTTCAAACGTGCATCTTTTCTTATAACACCTTGGAAATTCATTTCTAACAGTTATGATGTAACATTAATTGAAAAAAATCAGGATGTAAAATAATATATTCTCTAGTATTAAACCAATGAAAAAGTAAGCAGAAAAAGTTCAAGAAGAAATACCCTAAAGTGATGAGTACATAATTTGTATTACAATGGTAAGATGAATGTTTTTCTTTCCTTTCTCTTCCAGATCTTTGGTAATATTGATCTTACATATTGTTTTTGTAATGTAAAATTATCAACATAGTAGAAAGCTAACTTTGGAAATTGTGAGACACAGCTGAAAATAAACTAGGATTAAAAAGAGAAGATGAAGCATTCCAAGAAAAGTTGTAGACAAGATGCCGTCAATGCAAGAAGTGAGAGGAAGGGGAGCTCCATCAGTCTGGGAGTGACTGGAAAGCTTCCCAAGGAGAGGCCCTCAGTGGGCTTAAATAGGTGGTAGAGCAGGGCAAGAACAGGAGGCTAGAAAAGAGAGAAGAGAAGGGCGTGTGAGCTGCAAAGTGGAAAGATGTGAGATGTTCTCAGGAGACAGCATATCATGTCGTGGAATATTTTACTTTCAGTTTTTATCTTCTGACTTTTTCAGAACATGTGGTGACTTTAAAGTGTTCACAGTTGAATTAATTCTACAAAACAACTGCTTGTAGAATCATAGCAACATAATTATGAGTTGTACTTCTGGCTCCATGTCTTTCATCTAAAAATAATCGCACTGACTACATCTTGGGAAAACAAAGCCGTTACCTATTCTTATGCTCCAGCTATCTTGGTAATCACTTACTGGAAAATGGATCAGGAGTTAAATAACTGTGTTTTTTTAGAACACTGCTTGTCACTCTGAAGTGAGGTGATTAATGAAGTGATTTTAAAACTTTCAGTGTAAAGGCATTCTCTGAGGCATGACCATGACTTAGGAAAAAAGACCCTTTACCAGCACACAAGCCTGCCTGTGTTCTGCAAGGGCATAGCCCTGGCACTCCTCAAAATCCCAATGACTCTTCCTCAGGGAGCGTATTTTCTTATGCAGAAAGGCAGAGAGGAGAGGCAGGTGGGCTTTGAAGGTGTGGGAGCCACAGGAAGATGCTAGGTAAGTGTCAGCCCTGGCATGCACCACTGCCTCCACGTGTATCATCTGCTCTTAGTCTGGACGTCTTTAGGTTAGATAAATATTTCTTGAATAATAAATGAATCAACAGGATGAATGATGGTAGCTGTCACTTATCAAATGATTACTTTGTTCTGGGAGTTTACATCATTCCCTTTAATTGTCATAAGAATCCTGCCCAGTCTATAACTCAAATGCCAGGGTACTCAGATGTTTCCACTGACTCTAGTTTTTCATCCTTTAAGATCAGTGTCAAATATAACTTCCCAGTTGCCATCTCACACACTGGTAAGAAACCTACTGTTCCTTCCCACATCTCCAGGTTTCTCTTCTTTGCTTCACATTCTTTTTTTCCTATGCAGGTCAATTTCTCCATGTCTCCTCTACCTCCTTGTGTTTGCTTTCTCTTTTGCTGTTATTACCTCACCTGATACTATAAGGCATCACCCCAATTTCTTCACTCCTAAAAGTACCACCCTAATATGACAAACAACTAACCTTGTGTAACAAACAACTAACCTTGTGAAAAAATTAAAGAATGTTCCACTCTGCTGCCAAATAACAAATAACTTAATAGTAGATATTAAGATTATTGGCC